>LZPO01108758.1:0-22468 GCA_001675575.1 Neotoma lepida
GGTGGTGGTGGCGCACGCCTTTAATCCCAGCACTCGGGCAGAGGCAGGCGGATCTCTGTGAGTTCGAGGCCAGCCTGGGCTACCAAGTGAGTTCCAGGAAAGGAGCAAAGCCACACAGAGAAACCCTGTCTTGAAAAACAAAAAACAAAAAAACAAAACAAAACAAAAGACTGGTCCCAATTCCTAGGCCTAAGACAGAGTGCAGGAAGGCAATCAACGAGTTTAGTAATTTAAGCATGTATTCCTGTGGGGGGATTATTTGGCCAAAAGTATCCTCCATACTGATTTTCATAAGGCGGGGAAGTCTTTAAAGTTTGATACAGTTGTTAGGTTCCCGATACTTAACACATATTTTAATGTTTTTGTATCTATCTTTTTCTTCCTACATGTTCTGATGATTATATTAGTCACAGTTTTGAAGAGCCTTGCTGTTTTTGGTGTTGCTGGGAACTGAACGTAGGGCCTCAAACATGCTAAGTAAACAGTCTTCCACTGAGCTGTATCCCCAAACCTTTCTGCAGTCTTGGTTGACTGCAATCAAAGGCAGATTTCTGGGCATTTGGAATCTTCCCTGCCAGACCCCAGTTCAATCCTTCAACCTTTTTCTAGTAGTCTCATCTACAGACTTTCCTTTCTGGCCATACCTGTCTCTGGATAGTCTTTTCTATCATGGAAAACCGTCCTGGCATTCATTGCTTACTCCATTGTTTTGTCCACTGAACCATGCTGGGTGGCTTAGCCGGGCACTGACGGCAGTGGTGGGCGGGCACAGCACTGCGCTGGTTTTTACTGCTGCATAGTCTTGCCACATCTTCAATGTCAATGCTCCCATTCCCCAGACATCTCTAGTCTGACCCTCAGTACACAACTGTACTACTGAGGCATGATAAATATAATTTCTTATATTCATTTGTCTCTTTATCAAATACAAATTTTTAAAAGTCAACTAGAGCTGAAATGACTTTTATAAAAAACTCAGTGCTATCTTTTGCTGTACAAGCCATTATTTGTAGACTGTGTTCTAGTAGTTGAAGATTTCAGCCCTTCATTCATCTTTCATTTGTCTTGTCCTTACAGTGTTCTTGCTGAACCAGTTAATGATCTACCACCCCTCTTCACCGTTTCATTTTTAATTTGCTTAGATCTTGATCTCCTAAAAGATATCCCATAGCTCCTCACATCACCCAACCCTGTAAGATGTGTCTGTATGATTTTCTATACCCATAAAACTTGTCAAGCTATTGATTTTGTGTGTGTGTGTGTGTGTGTACATACAGGAACTTTACTGCATGCTAGGCCGACACTCTACAATTGAGCTACATCCCTGTGTTTTTCTTCCTGGACTAATTCTTTCTGGAGTCTTCTATCTTTTCCACTCTTGTCTGTGTATGCTCAAGTGTAGCCTTTAATAGAGCTTTGCCCCAGGAGTGCCTTTCTTGGATTCTAGGTCTTCCTCTTCTTATCTTTTATGAAATACATTTTAGTATCTTTCTGGTAAAAGGTGTATGGATGTAAAAACTTGAAGACTTTGCATTTCTAGTTTCACATTTCATTGGGTATAGAACACTAGGTTAGATTTTTTGAGGTGTTGTATATGTGGCTTTTCTGTGATGCCATGGAAAGCCATCATGATGTGTGTTTCTTTGACTGTAACCCATACCTCCCCCTATAGTGATGCCTTATATTTTGATATTCCATGATGATTCCTGCTATTTATTTTGCTCGTTTTTACCGTTATTCATTCACACTTGTCATTTGATTTTTACTCCAGAGATTAACTTCTTTCACATTCTAGATGGTCCTCCTGGGAAGTACTCCTGTAGTGTTGACTTGGTCATTTCTCTGCTCTCTTTCTTTAGTTATATCTCGAGCCTTTTGAATCAACCTACTAGTTTTCTGACTTTCTCCCAATTTATTCGTTTGTTTGTTTTCTAGAGAGGATTTCACTATTTAGCTCTGGCTGTCCTGGAACTCACTCTGTAGACCAGGCTGGTCTTGAACTCACAGAGATCCTCCTGCCTCTGCTTCCCACATGCTGGGATTAAAGGCATGCGTCACTCCGCCCCATTTCTCTCACTTAAAAAAATCTTATGTTCAGGATCCAGGTGAATCTGTGAATTCAAGGCTAGCCTGATATCTGTCTATTATATCAAATTGCAGGCCTGCCAGGGTTACAGAGGTGGAGGGTCAAAAAAATTTAACCTGCAAGAATTCCTCAGATTCTTACATTCAGACTTTCATGAAGGAGGCTTCCCTCAAAAGTTTAAGAATTATTGTACATTAGTTCATACCAAAGAGCAAGATGGTAGCAGCTGGCTCTAGAACTGAGTATGGTAAATATGCCTGTAGTCCCAGCTTTGGGGAGGCTGAAGTGGGGGACACTCATTGGAGTCCCCAAGAGGCTGAGGACAGCATGGGGCAAATAGAGCCTGGTTCAGAACATGAAAGTGAAGCTGACTTACTTCTCACTGTGCACGAAAGGCAGTGTGAGCCTGGTGGTTAGTGTTCTCAGCACAGGCAGGCAAAGGACACTGGGGAATTCAGTATTCTAGATCTCCTTAGTTCCTGAGTGAAGCCTGTCATATTTCTGCTTGTCCTTGTCCTGTGGGAATGAAGAAGAAGTAATTGCTGGGCTCTGGATGAGAGGAGGAATCTGGGGAATTAACTATTGCCATTTAAGCGCTATTCCTGGCCACAGCCAGCCTCAGCCTGACTTTTAGCTTGCAACTCTACAGCACATGGGGCAGTCTTTGAGGCTGATCAGCCATGCCCTCTCATCCTCTGTGCCCTGGGGTTACCTTGTCTTCTCCGAGCGTTATTCCACACTCCCTGTTAGTCTCTCTGTGGTTCTAGGTAAGGTTTATCTCCTAGGGCTGCAGAAGGTGTGTATTTGTGTCTTTTTCGGCTCTTCCTGGTTCTGGCTTGCTTTTAGAGAGGAGCAAGGATTTGAGGAGAATCCATTGCTCTTCCCAAGTCCTCCCTCCCCAGTTTGTCTTTAAACATCTGGAGGTACACACGCATCTCCTGACTCACCTGATTCTGTCCCCGTGCCCAGTTAATGTTTGTTGATGGGGACTGATCTTTTCATCCAGCTCCAGAAGTTAAACACTGGAGAGTGGCGAGTACCCAGGGAGCATGTGAAGCTGGGTTAGGTGAGGTTGGTTAACACTCCTGCTCTCTCTCTGCCTGTCACGTGCCGTGCCTTTCCCACCTGTGTCTCAGAATACAGAATTGCTCTTGCAAAGTGCTCAGGCTGGTGACTAGTCAGGAAAGCCTGCTGAAATGGGAGGGCTGGGGAGCAGTAGTGAATGAGCTCCAGCATTTGATTTGTGATGACGAAGCTCGGACTTACTCAGCAGCTTTGGGTGGAAGATAACCATCAAGATAAAGCTGACTTCCATCATCCAGACACTTTTCCTGTACCCACCCCTCACCTCTGGCAACTCCTGTGACCTGTGTCCCTGTAGCTCCTCTGCTCTTTCTTCAGATGTCCTGCACAGGAGCCACACCTGTGGAGCCATCACAGTGCTTTGTGATTGTTGTGCTCTCGCCTTATTTGCTAGGCTTGTGATTGTCTTTATAAACTTGTCTTTAACAAGTTTTTCTAAAGCATTCACTTTAATTTGGGTCATAGCTTAGTCTTTTTACCTTTATAGTAAGAGTGGTCAGCCAGGCATGGTGTCACACGCCTTTAATCCCAGCACTTAGGAGGCAGAGGCAGGTGGGTCTCTGTGAGGAGGCCAGCCTGGTCTACAAAACAAGTTCAACGACAGCCAGGACTATACAGAGAAACCCTGTCTCGGGGGCAGGGGGGAGAATGTTCATAATATTTCAACAAACTGTGTATTTGTAGCAGCAAGCACACCTGTAGCACTGTTTCACAGACGAGAGCACACATGACTGAAATGGCAGGAGTAGATGCACCAGACGAGGGCACACATGACTGAAATGGCAGGAGTAGATGCACCGTCTGGATGTGGCTGTGAAGCTCACTGGTGTGCTGGGCTTGCAAAGGGTGAATGCTGCTTTCGCAAGCCCCTGCAGAGGCTTCCGTCTTCTGTAGCTGCACTCTAGCTGTCAGCCTTTAAAATTTACTTTTCTTATCACAGTTTAAGTTTCCATGAGAGATATATCAAGATGAAATCATTTTTAAGACCAAATTGCCTGTTCTTTTTGTTTTTGTTTTCGTTTTTTATTGTAACTGACCTGACTCTCCTGCAGTCATACTGGAAAACTTGCATACTCAACTTGTTCTTGTGAACTGGAAAAGTTGCATGTTTTTCTCAGTTGTTTCTAAAACTTTGGTTTGGGATTTCAAAGCTTGTGTATTTGAGAATTAGCCATTTAAACAAATCAAGGTATAATTAGACTAAAACAGTAGCAAAGTTAAAAGGAATTAAAAAGTTACCAAATTTGACTACTTTCCTTCTGAATAAACCATTTTGAAAAGGAGGCATTCATTTTGATAACTTTTTTATTATTTGAATAAAACTTTTTTAAAACATTCAGAAGTTTATAGTAAATATAAATTAAATACTAAATGTGAAAATTCTTGGTGCCCGGAGAAATGGTGAAATAAAAGCAATGGCCCATATTGCAGGCCAGTAATGTGTCATGTAAAGCAGTTATAACCATTTGTTAACATGTTATTTCTTTATAGAACAGATTTCTTTGGGGAACAGAGATCAGGATGTGAACAAATTTGGGGCCAGTTACTGTCATCCTGGTAAATTTTTATAAACTTTGTAGTGTAGGTAACTGATGAAGGAAGCCCTGGGGAGGTTGAGATGCCTCCCATGAGATGTCAGGAACTCGGGAAAGTGGGTCTTCTAAATACGGCGTATCTGTTTTCAGACATCAAGGATTAGACAGAACTTAATTTAGCTATTGACAAGTCCCTGTGCCTCTTGTGAGAGTAAAGAGAAACACACTAAACACACGGTCTGTTTTCTGGATTATTTCCTGCAGGATGGCCCCAGAAGTCGCAGCTGTTGAGAGGAAAGGAGGGTACAATCAGCTGTGTGACCTCTGGGCAGTGGGCATCACTGCCATCGAGCTGGCTGAGCTTCAGCCACCCATGTTTGACCTTCACCCAATGAGGTCAGTGCCCACGCTGAGCCCAGTGCAGACTGATGCTTATTTACCATGTCATAGATTTACTTTAGCCTTGTTGGAATTAGATAGCAATGGAATCTTGTTATTAGAATGTGAAATGGTGAAATAGGCAATGTTTTGTTTTTCAGGGCTTTATTTCTAATGACAAAAAGTAATTTCCAGCCGCCTAAACTAAAAGATAAGTTGAAGTGGTAAGTATCTTTGTTTATTGACTTTTATAGCAAGATGAGCAAAAAGAGAATTAAAATACAGAAGATTAATTTTCAACCTTTCTCAGGTCAAATAGTTTCCATCATTTTGTGAAGATGGCACTTACCAAAAATCCAAAAAAAAGACCCAATGCAGAAAAGCTACTACAGGTATTATTTTACCCCAAACAGTCTCATATTCATAAGATAACATGTTTAATCAAATTTCTAAAGTGTTTTGTGTGTTTTGTAGCACCCCTTTGTCACCCAGCCTCTGACAAGGTCTTTGGCAATAGAGTTGCTGGATAAAGTGAATAATCCAGATCATTCCACATACCACGATTTTGATGATGATGACCCTGAGGTAGGAATTGTTTTCACTAACTAGTGCACATAATTCTCTGTGTGTATGAATCAATGCTTGAACTTTTTTATCTAGTTAACTATTGGTTGGGGAGGGTAACTAATTCTTTGTCCTGGGAAGTCACTTGCTAGATTTTTCTTAAGAAACTGGTGTTACTTAAAACATGTTAATTGGAATTCATGCACATCAGCAGTGCAAGGCAAGGACCATTACTTATGGCAGTGCAGTAAAAGCTATATTGTTGTCTGAACTCAGCCTGCTTGTAACACAGCTTGTCCTTTTTGAACACTGTGTCCAAAGAAGACAAATGATACATTAAATGTAGACACTGTGTTGAGGAAGGAGGATTCTGAAGGCTCCGTGCAGCAGCAATGGGGGTGTGTGAGTCTTTTGCACAGGAGCATTTGTTAGGCATTGTTACCACCCAGATGGATGCCACATCCAACCTCAAGTGTAGGAAAGAGCTGCTGAGAGTTTCAAACATGGCCTCACGATACCCTAAGGTTATAAGAACCCCATGAACTAACAGTAAGTAGGTGAGCTTGTCCCCACTATGCCCTTTCTTAGGGCAGTCTCTTAGGATAATTCTAATAAAAGGAACAAGAAGAGGGGACTACTCCTTCAAGAAAACAAATATAAGGAAGAAAATTTGTTCACTGAAGAAAAATTGTCTTTAAAGCGTTTGGCATTACTCCTTGAGTTTCTCTCTTGTTCACTTAGGGGAAAAGGCTGCAGCAGATTTTCTTTAATTACGGTTTTCCCCTCTGCCACATTTCTCTGTGGTTTCTTTTCAAAAGGTGGTTGCAGCCTTTGAACAGCTATTGGATTATGGAAGTATTTGGTCTTGAATGCTAATTTATATTCGGCCCAGTGAACATTATTGGGAAGCTACTGTGGATGAAATACATCCCCTAATCTTCAAAAGCTCTGTTTCAGGAGTAAGAAAAAAGAATAGCCACTTTCTGTTAGAGAATTCAGAGACACTTCCTCTGTGAGAACTCAGAGACACTTCCTCTGAGAGAATTCAGAGACACTTCCTGTGAGAGGACTCAGAGACACTTCCCGTGAGAGGACTCAGAGACACTTCCTGTGGGAGGAGGAGGACTCAGAGACATTTCCTATGGAAGGACTCAGAGACACTTCCTGTGGGAGAACTCAGACACACTTCCCGTGAAGGAACTCAAGAGTGTGCTGCAAAGAAATTGACACTGTTGGGCACAGTGTAGCCTGAAAGAAGTGCAGGAAAGGACCAAGATTAAAAACATCAAGACTGTTTTATTAATATTACTTTTAATTGTGTGTATGTCTGTGTAGGTGTGTGCATGTGGTACAGGTGCATACAGAGGCCAGATGTGTCAGTTCTCCGTGGATCTGGAGTTACAGGTGGTTGTTAGCCACCTGGTGCAGGTTCTGGGAGTGGAGCTCAGGTCCTCTGGAAGAGAGCAGTTTGTGCTTTTAACCACCCAGCCATCTCTCCAGCCCCATCAAGACATTTAAAAAGTGAGAATCAGCTCCTAAATCTAAGTGCTTGAATTTAGTGTGTAAATACTCTATATCCTTGAATAGTACCCATGAACAATGACTGCAGTCAAGGCAAGCTTATCTGTGATTAAGAAGATGTAAGTGTGAACTAGCATGATGGTTCTGTGGCTAAAAACACTCGCCACTCAAGCCTGACAGCCTGAGTTCCATCCCCAGAACCCACCTTGGCTAGAGAGACCTGACTCCCAAAAGTTGTCTTCTGTCCTCTACATGCACCCGTGGTACACGTGCACCGAAATACACATTACGCACACACAATAACAAGTATTATTATAATTTTAAAAGTAAAAGAATACATAACTGTAAATGTTTATTCCATTTTGCTGGGTTCCTATGACCAAGTATTTGAGCAATAGATTTCTTTACATTAAACAATAGCATATAATACATGATATAAGTATATTTAGAATAAACTTTTAAAGAAAGTTTAAAAGATTAATGTATTTTATTTAGATATTTATTATCATTGTCCATGTCCTAGTTTGCTTGCCATTGCTGTGATAAAACACTGACGAACACCGGCTGAGGGAGGAAAAGGTTTATTTGGCTTACTGTCACAAATGTGGTCAATCATTGAGGGAAGCCAGAGCAGGAAGCTGAAGCAGACACCATGGAGGAACACTGCTTACTGTCTTGTCTTCCATGGCTTTCTTGTACCACCCAGGGACACCTTGGTAACACTCCGGTGAAACCTTTCTATAGAAACAGACTGTAGTGGGATTGACCATGAGCCATAGTTTGCTAATCCTTCACCTAGAAGAGAGATTGAGGCCACCACTCCCTGTGTAGCAGGCCATGTGTGACTGAGTACTGTGTATATTTATTGTCAGACAAGCACCAGTAAGCAGTGGCAGTGTGAGAGCAGGAAGTTTAACAGTATCCCTGGCCGCTTCCTTTTAGTTTCCAGTAGCACCCTTCGATCCCCAGTTGTGAAACCAGAAATGTCCCCAATAATGTCATATGTCTCTTTATGTACAAAATTTCCCTCTGGTTATAAAACACTAGCTTGCCAAGCATGGTGACACTTTAATCATCATCATTAACAGGATCACAAGTTCAAAGCCAGTGTTTGCTACATAATGAAATGCTGCAAGCCACAGAAATATGTAGTAGGAATTCAGCTAACTATGACAAAAGCTATTACTTGGAAGGTCACGGACTTTTCCAGAGGAAGCCAAGGCTCAAGGAGTATTGGTGTTATTTGGCTTTTGAATATATCAGCTGTTTTCTGCTGTGAATTTCATGTGTGCTATTATAGCTTCCCCAATTGATTCCTTCTCCTAAGAACATCTAAACAGTGTGGATTGATCATTCTTTAGGCATAGTTTTTCCCTGTACAATTAAGGTATTTGGATAACAGTCACACAGGCAAGGCTTCCTTCTTCCAGGCTTTTTGTTTCTTTTTTAGCATTAGAATCAGATATCTCCTTTAGCAAGTATCCAAGGCCAGGGCCAGCTCCAGACAAAAGCATTTTATCTAGGATACCTATCAAACATCCAAGGACAGATGTCAGACAGAAAAGCATTTCAGACCACCTGCTAGTCTTCTGAATTAAGGTAAATGTCCGTAGGAGACCCTGCCTAGGCCAGGCTGATATTAGGTGCACAGCTTCGTTTCTTGTGAGAATTAAGCTTAGACCCTCCTTTCTTCCACAGCCCAAGTGGCACCCCTAGACTTCCCCTCCAACAATTAACTCAGAACAAAAGGGCTTTTTTCATACCAGGTGCTTCAAGCTGTGACGTAGGCTTCCTAGCTATAGAGCAGACTTGCCAGAAAGCAGCAGAACCAAAGAATTGTGGATTGTATGTGTATTTAAACTGGACTGGGGAGAGAGGAGCAGGAACAAAGATGGAAGGAACTTAGAACAATGAGAGGATAGGAGAGGAAGGGACAGAGAGGAGCTAAGTATGAGAACAGAATTGAAGCTGTGAAGGGAGATTTTGTCTTAGAAGAATAAAGTGAATGGACTAAAGAGCTCGGTGTACTTAGATTTATTAGAGTATCCCTCAGATTAGTTCTTACCACTGGTAGCATCTCTTCTGGAACCCTGGGAAAAGGCTTTTAGGGGCTGGACCCCAATAATCTTTGATGGTGAAATCCTATATGTATATATAAATAAATAAACTGGCTTATGTTAACTAGCCAATGCTATCATATTTGTTGGAATTCCTGGCCACTCCCCCAGCTAAATGACCGCACATGCACAGTTCAGTAGCCAAGCAAGGGGCCTTAACATCCTACATAATCCATGTAATCCGTGTGCTGTGTGATCGCATAATTTGCGCGCAACGTGATTATGCAATCCGTGCGTATGTGTGGTGTAGCTCCTTAAGCCCATATGCGCATGTGCAGGGGAATCCTGAAACCGCAGGTCACAGACTCCTCCTCTTCCTCTTTCTCTTCCCCTCCTTCCTCTCTCTCTCTATGCACCATTTCCACAGGCCTGAGCACCTTCTTCTGTCTTCTTCCTCTAATAAACTCTTAATAATGGGTTCTATCGTACCTTGTGGCTTTTCTCGCATGGTAAGCAGTGCCGCTAACATTGCTCCGCCGCATTAAAACCAACAATATTGTCTATATCTTTCCCTCATTCAATATAAACTTTACGTTATTGTTTAGTTCATATTTTAAAGGACCTATATTTGCATTTGTGTTATCTAATAATAGTCATAGAACCTATGAATAATAATTTGAATCAACATGAAATGGCTTATGAAGGATAAAATTTTACATATTTTTCAAGAAGTACTTTTTTTTTAAAGCCAAAGCCAAGCTTGGTTGTGCAGAACTATAATCTCAGCACTTGGGAAGTAGAGGCAAGACGATTAAGAGTTCAAGGCTAGCCTCAGCTACATAGAAAGTTTAAGGCTATTCTGAGCAACATAAAATCTTAAATAAAAAAGGAGTAGTTGGTCATGGTGGTGTATATCTGTAATGCCAGAACTGAGGTAGAGACAAAATGAGTAAAAGAAGGCCAGCCTGGGTATAGGGATACTCTAAATTAAAAGGAGGGCGGTTGGTGAGATGGCACAGTGGTTAAGAATAAGAGCTCTTGCTGCCAAGCCTAAGACCTGAGTTCAGTCCCTGGAACATGCATGTTGGGAGGAGAAAGGTGACTCACTCAAGTTGTTCTCTGACCTCCATGTGCATACCACCGCATGTGTGGCCACATGCGTGTGCACACATAGTTAGTAAACAAAGTGATTGTTTTTTTAGCAAACCAAAAATGGTTTATTTTACTCACAATACTTAATACATCTTATAAGTTATTTCAGTCTTAAGGCATTGAAAGCATTGTTTAAAAAGAAAGTTGAAAGTTATTCATCTTTGTGAGTGGCTTGTTTCTTTAAATGCCATTAGGGTGACCCCTACTTCATAATTGCTTTAGTGAATTACTGTTTCCTCCTGTGCGTGGGAACTTATCACAGCAGACTTTATGACTAGTGTATATTACATTTATTGGAAACAATTTGTGTTTGAAGGGTCAAGCTTAAATTTAATTTTTTGAGAATGTATCTCTGTGGCCTTTGTCCCTTCAGGGGGCCCCATCCCCAGATTCTGAACTCTGTTCTGCCTGTTTGAGCTCTTCCTTTTTGGCCACAATTAATTAGAGTAAGTTGTGCCCAGTGTCATCCCACCTGCTTTAACTTCAGGCTAGGTGTCATGCCAGCCCTGTCTCCCAGTAATCTTTCTCTGTGTGCAATAGTCTGGGGGAGGCTTTCTTGTACAACCTTCTCTGTCAGTACATGTGAATGGAAAACTCCATCAAGGCTTTGGTTTCCATGCTGGAAGTAATGTGGCCTCTATATCGTCTTCGTCTACTTAAATAACTTCTGGGAATCTGATTCCCGACATGCTGGAGATTAAAAAGTTTCCTTAAACTGTAAGTTTCCCTTCATTCTTTTGATACTTAGAGTCATTGACAGCTCTCACATTGACATAGCGGAGTAAGCGTTCCAAAGCCATCTTCTGTGAATGTTCCAAAGCTAGCACCTATGAACAACTCCTTTACAAATTAAATGATTGCTTGTGGACTTATCTTTTGCTAGCAGAAATTATAATGGTGTATCTAAAAGCCAGAGAGACTAAGATAGAACGAAGAACATGCTTTTAATGAAGGGGGGGTCGGGGCTTCTGAGAAACTAATGCTGAAGTTGACAGAAACATAATTACACAGTTTTGAACAGTCTTGCTTCAGTCAGTTCAGTTCATATTGTGGAAAAAAATACAACATGCCACTGTCTCCTACCCTCTGCAAGTGAATGTGTATTTAATGTTATTTCAAAAATCTGTAAATCAAAAGAATAAGCTTTAAAAGACACTTGAGGGCCAGATGGCTCAGTGGGTAAAGGTATTTGCTACCCAACCTAACAGTCAAGTTCTATCCCTGGGACCTACATGGTGGAAGGAAAGAACCAACTCTCCCAGGTTGTCCTCTGACCTCCACACCCATGCATAAATGTGTACACATAAAAGGCCAAAATATAATAAAAATTAAAAATGAGTAAAAGACGTCTGGGCTTCATTATTATGAAATGCTGTCTACAGATCTTCATAGTGTTGCCTGTCCTTTGTCTTCATAATGGTTTTAGTTTTCTTTTCATCTTCCATTTGGAAGCAGTCTCATTATACTACCCAGGCTGGCATTCATCACTTGGGGTAACTCCTTCTGCCTCAACCCCCATCCCAGAGTGGCTGGGACTGGGCACATCCCAGATGTGCCCCCACTGCTTCTGGCTCAGTGGCTCTCAACCTTCCTAATGCTATGACCTTTAGTACAGTTCCTCATGTTGTGGTGACCCCAACCATAAAATTATTTTCATTGCTACTTCATAACTGTAATTTTGCTACTGCTATGAATCATAATGAAAATATCTGATATGTAGGATAACTGATAATGTGAACCCTGTGAAAGGGTCATTTGATGCACACACACACACACACACACACACACACACACACACACACACTGGGGTCATGACCCACAGGTTGAGAACTATTGTTCTGGTTTCTCTGCATGAGTATAACCAGTTCATTCTTATGAAATGGATCTATGCACCCCTAATGTTATGCATACAAATAAACAGATACATGATTTAATTCTTTGTGTATTTTACCTAGTCACATAAGCACGTTCTTACCAGAATAAAAACAATTTACTTTGAGTGGACAACTTAAAATATTTTTATTTTTACTTTCATAATTTGAACTGATACTGTAATTACCTTTTTAAAATATGAAAATTTGCCATAACCCTCATTTTTGTAAAATGAAACATTTCATTTATCTTTGCATAACTTTGTGGATAAAACTGACTTGATTGTCAGGTGTTACATATCAGTAATTTTGGTTGGTTTTTTTTTTTTTAAGCCTCTTGTTGCTGTGCCACATAGAATTCCTTCAACAAGTAGAAATGTGAGAGAAGAAAAAACACGCTCAGAGATAAACTGTGAGTACAGACCCTTTACCATCATCATTCAGGGGCCAAAAAGGAGATTTGTAAGCTGTAGTTTAGGTAGAATTATTTTTTTCTTTATTTTTTTCTTTGTAAACACTGTTATATGTAAAGTTTAATGAGGGCTATATGAATTTTATTTTCTTTATTCCTTTGGAACTTTTGGTGACAAGAAAGGGGATATATGTGTTACATTTTAGAAGGAAAAGGAAAACATGAGAACTGAGGAAGATAGAGTCATCAAGGGAGGCATCTTAGCTCCTGAGTGCCTGTGAGGTACCTGGACAGCTTGCGGTTCAGTAGACAGGGGTGGGGTGGGCCTTCTGAGAAGATCCCAGCGTGTTCATGTGCCTGTGCCAAAGGGCCACACTGTGTGCGAACTAGAGAGATGTCTATAAACCAACTGTGAGTTACCTGGGACTTAAAGAGGCTTCTTAGGCTTCACCCATCCAGAGCCTGCTTGAGAGCTGATCTCAGATTTAGCCAAGAGTCCACCCATTCATTGATCTCTTGTCACTCTTTGCTAATTTGTATTAACAACCATCAACTTCCATGTGTGTGTACGTGTACCCTAACTTTCCTGAGGCCTCTATGTACTCTGTGGACATGTCCCTATGGGTAGGGACAGATAACAGACTTTAATACATGTCATATTCCTCATATGTTGAGGGAACAAGAGGACTAAAACTCCAGTTTGGTTATTTATGGATTTAGTATATAAGACTTTCAAGTCTTACTCTTTGTTTTAATGAATGTTTGGGGTATATCTTACTTAGAGTTTCTGTTACTGTGATAAACACCAGGACAAAAAGCAACTTGGGGAGGAAAGGGTTTATTTCATCTCATAGCTTGTAGGCCATCATCTAGGGAAGGTACTTGACAGGAACTCCAAGTAGGGTAGAAGCCAATGCCTAGGCCATGGAGGAATCCTGCTTACTTGCTTGCTTCTGTGACTTGCTCAGCATGCTTTCTTAAAGCACTCAGGACCACCAGCCCTCGGTGGCACCATCCTAGTGAACTGGACACCCACAACTCCCATTGATCATCAGTCAAGAAAATCTCCACAGGCTTGCCCACAGGCCAGTCTGGTGGGGGCATTTTCTTAATTAAGGTTCCCTCCTCTCAGATGACTCTAGCTTGTGTTAAGTTGAAAACAAACAAACAGCTAGTACAAGGTGTTTTATGATTATGTGTAAAATTTGCTATGTAGAAGGGTGTTCCATGATGTCCTATAAAGATAGGCTTTGGAACAATGGTTAAGTATATTTTTTCTTCATGGTGTTTTGTTTCCAGCTACCTGCTATTTCTCCATATGACCAGTTCTCAGCTAAATGATGTTCAAGCAACAGGTGTAAAAACTTTGTTGTTTGCAGAAAGGCTCTTTGTTGCCCTTTCTCCTTTAGGAAGCCCCTTTGCTTCAACTATTGCCTTGTGTACGTGCAAGGAAGTGGTAGGAAACAGACGCAGCCTGAGAGACAGTTATAGGAGAGGTCGGGCATTATTAAGAGCACAGGCAGTGTTGCACACAGGGATGGTCAGCAGTCATTTAAACAATAACTGGAAAAAGACTGTGGCAGAGGCATGCACAGCGTCAGAACACAAGAGTGATGTCAGTGTTAGATATGAAGAATGAATCTCTGTGGAGACTTTTGTCGTCCTCCTGGATACGACCAAGTCCACAGAGTACAGGAACAGGGAGGGATGCTGAATACTATTTTAATACTTTGCTGAAAGTTATTTCATAATCTTTGATGTGAGATTGTTTGCAAACAGTGATAAAAGGCCCAGTCTTGAGCAGTCTACTCCAGACCTTCCTTTGACATCTGAGCTGTTAACAACTACCAGTGCACACATACTTACATACACTCTCGTACATTGCTAGGCTATATAGAACTGTTTCTCAGCACTTGAAAACTTACGTCAGATATTCAGATCTCTTGGTTTTCTTTAATTGATACTAAATAGTCACGATTTTTTAAAAGGATTTATTTTTATTTTCTGTGTTTGAGTGTTTACCTGAATGTATGTGAGCCATATACATGCAGTGCCCATGGAGGCCAGAAGAGGGCATCAGGTCCTCCTGGAACTGGATTAACAGATTATCATGAGCCACCATTTGGGTGCTAGGAACCTAACCCAGGTCCTCTGGAAGAGGAACCTGTGTTCTCAATGACTAAGCCATCTCTCCAGCCCCATTATTTACACTTTACATATAAAGTTAAAATAAAAAAATTATGAATGTAATTGTGCTATAAGACCATTTCTTTCCCTCATTTTGGTTGACAATACCTGTTTTGGCTAACTTTTTTTTAAATAATTTATTTGATTTTATTTTATGTGCATTGGTGTAAAGTTGTCAGATTCCCTAGAACTAGAGCTACAGACGGCCGTGAGAGGCCATGTGGTTGCTGGGAATTGAACCCAGGTCCTCTGGGAGAGCAGCCAGTGCTCTTAATTGCAGAGCCATCTCTCTAGCCCCTGGCTAACATACTTAGTAGTTAACTGTGGTATCTTCTTTCTCTTTGGTCTTGCTATTAGCTCAAGCTGGCCTTGAGCCCTCTGTGTAGCCCACGGTGGAATTGATTTTCCTGCCTTAGCCACCTCACAGACTTGACACTTGCGATTGATTTCATCTCAGTGGTCTTCAGTACTTTACATGGAGTGTAAAGGCAGAGCGCTCAAGGTGACGGGAGCGAAACATGGTGTTTAGAGCACCGAAGAATAGGGGACTGCAGGCAGTTCAGTTGACTGGAAACATAGATTGTCTCACAAAGGTCCTGAGGGTCAGAAATCTAGAACAGCGTGTGTCTCAGTCACTGTTCTTCTGTTGCTGTGAAGAGACACCATGACCANGGCAACTCTTAGAAAAGAAAGCATGTAATTGGGGGGCATGCATGGCACTGGAGCAGTAGCCAAGAGCTACATTCTGATCCTCAGGCTGCAGGAAGAGTGAGAAATAGGCCTGGCATGGGCTTCTGAAACCTCAAAGCCCACCCCCAGTGATACACTTCCTCCAACAAGGCCATACCTCCTAGTCCTTCTCAAATAGTGCCACTCCCTGATGACTAAGCATTCAAATGTATGAGATTTTGGGGGCCATTCTTTTTCAGACTACCACATTTACAGTTTCAGAGGGTCAGTCCATTATAATCGTGGTGGGGAGCATAGTGGCACACATGGTGCTGGAGCAGTAACAAATCTACATCCTGATCGACAGGCCAGCTGAGAGAGCCTGGGTCTCACATGGACTTTTGAAACCTGAAAGCCCCCTCCCAATGAGGCTGCACCTCCTAACCCTTATAATCTTTTCAAACAGTTCCATTCCCTGGTAACTAAGTATTCAGACATGTGAACCTGTGGATGCCATTCACACTCACACCACTATATCCCACTGGGCAACCCCCACAGGCTTGTAGCCATATCAGAGAGCAAAAGTGCATTCAGTCCAACTTCAGAAGTCCCAATAGGCTGTCACAGTCTCAACACTGTTTAAAAGTCCAGTTTCTTCTGAGACTCATGGGAATTTCTTCACTGTAACCCCCTATAAAATAAAAATCAAAAAGCAGGTTTATTTCCACCATAAAATGGCACAGAATATACATTACCATTTCAAAGTGGGGGAAAGGGAGCATAGTGAGGAAACAGTGGATCAAAGCAAGACCAAAACTCAGCTGGGCAAACTCCAAACTATGCATCTCCATGTCTTANGTCANAGTGCTCTTCAGACCTCCAGCTCCTTTCAGCTTGTAAAACTGCAGCACACTTCGCTCCCTTGGGCTGGTTCCATGCCGTCTTCAGCTTTCTTTATCAGGCATCCCAGATTCTGGCATCTCTAACATCCTGGAGTCTTGAACACAGTTCAGGCTTCATCTTCACAGCTTCATGAAAGGCCTCTCTGGGCCTCCTTGCAGGGACAACCCTGATACACCCTGGCCTCAAGAGCTTTCCTTAGCCATGGCTAGAAATTCCACAACTCCTCTCTTGGTTCTTTGACTCTAAAGCTAGAACCACATGGCTGAAGCTGCCAAATTTTGCTGCTTGATGGGGAACTGGGCCACTGTCTTAGTTAGGGTTTCTCTTGCTGTGAAGAGACACCATGACCCAGCAACTCATATAAAGGAAAACATTTTAATTGAGGTGGCCGATTAAAGTTTCAGAGGTTCAGTCTACTATTATCATGGCGGGGAGCGTGGTAGCTGGGAGTATGGTAGCATGCAACCTGACTTGGTGCTGTAGAAGTCTGCATCTTTATCCAAAGGCAACAGGAAGTGAACTGAGATATTGGGCAGTATCTTGAGCATATATGAGACCTCAAAGCCCTCCTCCATGGTGACACACTTCCCATAAGACCACACCTACTCCAACAAGGCCACACCTAATAGTGCCACTCCCTTTGGGGGCCATTTTCTTTCAAACCACCACAGCCCCTCCTTCAATTATGTCTGCATCAGGTCTCTGTTGTAGATGGTTTCCCTCACTGTTCAAGCTTTTCTTGAATTCCTTTTCACAAATTGGAAGCTTAGCTGGGTAGAGTCTTGGCCTGAGGTCACCACTCCTTTATTCCATTTAGCATATGACTTTTCTTTAGTCTGTTTATCTCCTTGAGCACAGGACTTAACTCCATTACACTTCCTAGTGTTCCTTTTCCCTTGAAACTGTACATTTTTCTATTTTTCTTTGTCCAGCTTACTCCCTTTCGTTATAGATCTGCATAAGAGTGATTACTAATAACCACAGGACACAATCAATATGAGGTTATCTTGCAATCACTTCTGCCAATGCCATTAATCCAGAACTCTTCAATTTAGCCTCAGGCAGATTTTTAGGACATGGGCAAAAGGCAGCCATAATCTTTGCCAAAATAGCACATGAATGGTTTCTGAGCCAGTTACTAATATTCTTCCCTTCTGAAACTTTCTTGTACTGGGTCCCTACAGTCTACATCTGCCTCAGCACCACTGTCCATGCTCCTACTAGGATGGCCATATAAACCCCACTTAATGGTTTTTTTAGTTCCAAGTCTCAAAGTTTTCCATTTTCTGCTGACAAGCATCACAGTCAGGCCTGTCACACCAATACCGCAGTTCATGGTACCAGCTTCTCTCTTAGTCACTGTTCCATTGCTGTGAAGAGACACCATGACTACGGCAACTCTTAGAAAAGGAAACATTTAATTGGGGCTGGCTTACAGTTTCAGAGGTTCAGTCTGTTATCATCATGGCAGGGAGAATGGCGGATGGATGCATGGCAAATGGAGCGGTAGGCAAGAGCCACTTCCTGATCTGCAGGCAGAGAAGGAGCCTGAGGCTGGCCTGGGCTTTTGAGACCTCAGAGCCCGCCCCCAGTAACACACTTCCTCCGACAAGGCCACACTTTCTAATCCTTGTAATGCTTTCAACAGTTTCATTCCCTGGTGACTAAGCATTACGGCCAGTCTTCTTTGACCCACCACAGCATGGTACAGTGTTTCTGAGCCTTGGTGACCTGTCTGTCAGGATGTTATCTGGAACTGTGATCATTGAAGGCTTGACTAGGCTCGATGGTTGCTTTCATACTCACATGGCTGATAACTGAAGGTCCTCCCTCATCTTAGGGCAGCTCACAAAGGGGTTTCCTCCACACTAGGTAATCCAATGGAAAGACAGAACCTTCCCTTGAAGGTCAGCCATGTGGAGCTGACAAAGCCATGTTTGCTTTGTCAGCCCCACAAACTCTGATCTAGTATAGGAGAGGACACAGAAGTCACTGGGCCGGCTTGCAGGTGACTCTCACACCCACTTGTACCAACTGACGTCTACCTTCCCAAATACCAAGTAAAAGATCTCTTATGCTAGACCATAGCACATGAGCAAGTTAGATCCTGATTTCAGCATGTCATTTTGCTTGTTATTTTTTTTTACTCTAGAAAATTCCTAGTGGGCAAAGGATAAAACTCAGTGCAGAGCAATTGCCTATTAAGAACAAGGCCCTGGTTCAACCCCCAACACTGCGTGCATGCATGAATTAATTCATTAAAATGTCACATCACTTAATATTTACAGGAAGTTCCTGTGTTCAAGGGTAGCCTGGGCTAAAATAATGAGACCCTGTCTCCAAACAAAGCAAACAAACAAAAACCAGGAAGGAAACACCCATATCCTGACAAATTTCTTTTTCTTCTCAGTTGGCCAAGTAAAATTTGATCCTCCCTTACGGAAGGAAACAGAGCCACATCATGAACTTGTAAGTACCCTGATCTTCTTGGAATGTTAACCTCTGAACATAAATCTTAAATTTGCCTTTGTGATTGGTACTGACTAGCTAGTAATTAATATTTTCAAAAGTATTTGGAGAAAAAAATGGTAATTCAAAATACTGAATAAATAAATCTGTGTTGCTGAAATTGAGTATTTTCAAAATTATTTGAAGAGATAAGTTTTACCATTCTCTGTTTTAAATGCGGGCCTTTTACTTTTTTTTTTTTTAATTCTTGTTTAGTTTTGAGGGAACTTTGTTTTTGTAGCCATCAGGAAAAGTGCCATGGTCTCTAAAACATGACAGCAGCCTGGCCTTGCATATTTAGAGTGCTAACACTCAGCAGGTGTGGAGAATGGATAGTTTGCCTCTAAACAAACGGAGTTTGCTGGTGTGTACAGGCTCCTGAGGCTTCCTTGGTGGTGTTTATGTACTGCTGTCTGGATGCAATGCTCTGGTCTAGTCTTGGAGGCACAGTGCTCCGCAAATATTTGAGTAGCTAATATTTTATAGAGGAATCAAAATGAGCTTAAAAAAATAATCCTAATAAAATTGTTTTGCCAAGGCTGCAGATTATTAGTATGGTGGGTTTTTCCTTTCCCATTTAATAAATTAGAAGAAAATAATGGTTAATAAATACTGGAGTCTGATACAGTAGGATCTCTCTTCTGAAGCTGAACGCATATTCTCACCACTTGACTGGCACAAAGGAAGACACTAGCCTTTGTCTTATGGTATCATTGTACTAGTCTGAAGGAAGAAAACGTTAAAATCCTAAAGTGGTCATATTTTAACGTTAAAGCCTGCCATTCCTGTAGGAGGGTAAGACAGGCTAAGAATTAAAGCAGTCATACATTTATGAATGCTAATTGTGTTTGTTAAGGCAGCCTGAATGGATCTGCACTAACTTAGTGACTGTGTTATCATGTGTCATGTTGCTTGTGTGGAAGCCACTTGCTATCATTTGATTTTGCATTTGCCTTAATAAAATTATGTTAGCAGGACCCACCTCCCTTGTGAAAGCATCCCTTGTGAGTTTGTGGCTTGTCAGTCTAAGTGTCAATAACCTGGGTTTCTTGGTCTCTGCTAAACAGCCCGACAGTGATGGTTTTTTCGACAGTTCAGAAGAAATATACTACACTGCAAGATCTAATCTGGTATTTCTCATCTTCTGATTTTCTTTGTCAGCATTGTTTTAGTCTTAACTCTCCTAAGCTCAGACATTTGGTCCAGTTTTATTGGTTTATAAACTAAAGCTTGTTATTTAGCAAGCTTCCATATATAAAAAAAAAATGCAGTAACTTTTTCCCATGACAAGTCAGATCTACTCAAGTGTAAAATTGCAGTAGTAAACATTTTTTTATTCTATAAAAAAAATTAGTATTTAAATTTCTTACATAAATGTGAAGGTTTTTTTTAGAAATGACATTTCTTTGCAAAAATGTCCAATATTAATGATATATCTTGTTTCAATGAATGATAAACCATTGATATATATATATATACATTCATATATATAACTTGATACTACATATAAATGGCATTCTGATATATAATGTATATTAATATATTGTATATATTATATATATTGCATGCATTGTATATAATTTGAACAAGTAATTTATCCCTAATTTATCAGTAGAGTCAGATGAAATTTTGAATTTGTTAGCATTATGCCATGTCTACTTTTCTCATGAAAAAGATCTGGATTGTACGGCATCCTTGAAATTATATTTATTAAGATTATCTTCCCATTGCATAGGAAAACTTCACCTAGCAAATATTAGATAGCTAGTGCTTTCTATTCATAACCCCAAGTTACCCCAACATTTATTCCCACATTCTGCTTTTCTGCCTCTCAAATGGGATTTTCTTTCTCTTCCTCTCTAACTTGATTAAATACATCTTTGAGTTGTGGTTAGTCGATTTATATAAATGCTGAAATCCATATCTTACAATATTTATAAAACAAAAGATTTTAGACATTATTCTTTTGGAGAGAGAAGTTGCTGTTCTCATTAGATAAAATAATACTTACAGATAAAAATTCTTTTTGTTGTTTGGTTTTGGTTTTTGTTTTGTTTGTTTGTTTCTTTGTTTGTTTGTTTTGAGTCAGGGTTTCTCTGTGTAACAGCCCTGGCTGTCCTAGAAATCATTCTGTAGACCAGGGGGCCTCAAATTCAGAGATCTGCCTGCCTCTGCTTCCTGAGTGCTGGGATTAAAGGTGTGCGCTGCCGCCACCATCACCATCACTAATGCAGATATAAATTTTTAGCCATGCAAAAAAACATGTGCTCGATTACCAAAATGTGGCCACCTGTCAACTGCTGACCAGTGGAGCAAACACGTCGGTACCAAGTCAGAAAACCAAAGCTGTTCTGGGCCACTGTGGCTGTTGTGCTTCTGAGAGGAATTAAGGCTGCAGATCCATTGTGGACTGTCAGGGAAGGAAACAGGGGCTCCTATGTTTCCTGGGAACCAGTGTAGGCTCACTGGCACAGACAACAGCTTTAAGAGGTATTTGATAAACAGCTGAAGTTAAGACACTGTTACACTACTTTCAGAAATGAGAGTTAGCTCAAAGAGACGGAACTGAGTCATCAAAGAGGAAATGATGAAGCTGTGAAGTTTTATGTGTTGTCTACAGTTGGCATCTGAAGAAAGGGGAAAGGGATAAGGCAACTGGATGTGGTGGCTTATGCTGATAATTCCAGCACTTTGGAGGCTAAGATTCAATGTTAACCACTGAAGGGCCAAGTGAGATAGAAAATTCAAAGAAAAGAGTCATTTCTAAATTATAATTTTCTTCCGAATTAGATACTCAGACTAGAATGACAATTGGTGACTGTTGCAGAGGAAATAGGTAACAGACTCAGAAGCTGAAGTCAACCCCACTATTTACTAATAGCCTCCATGCAGAATGGGTGACAGCAAGAGCAGATATCAGACATTAGAACTAGAAACATTCTTGACCGTGTGGAACCAGCCCCGAAACCTGACTGAGTTGCCACATCCCTGGCTCCTCCCTCTAGAGCTATCTGCTGAGGTGCTAGCTCCATCCTGTCCTGGAGACAGGAGTGTCTTGTGACATAGGGGAGCAGTTTGAAGGAATCTGTGACAGAGGAGGGCGTTAGGGACCTTTAACCTCTAAATAGCTATGGAAGACACACAAGACATTAGATTCTACAATTCATAAAAATCAGCTTAAAGACTCATTCCTAGTGGTAACAAAAACTAACATTTATGTTGACAGTTTTACATGTTGTGTGTTACTCTACACACTAAGTAGGTGTTTTCTTCAACAACAGAGAGTATATATCTAACAGTGGCCCCATGATTATATCACCTACTGATGTCATAATCATCTTGGCACACAAGACTGTTTATTACCTTATTTTCCTTGTTTTACAAATGTAGCATTCAGGATGCAAAGGAGCTGAATGTTGTCCTTGTTGTACATTAGCTAAGCATAACAGTTGGGGCTAGTGGCCTCAGCCCCTGTGCTAAGGTATATGCCTATATATATATATGTGAGTGTGTGTGTGTGTGTGTGTGTGTATATGTGTGTA
>LZPO01108758.1:22643-41435 GCA_001675575.1 Neotoma lepida
TGTGTGTGTATGTGTGTGTGTGTATGTATGTATGTATGTATGTATGTATGTATATACCCTCTACCTATCAGCTCAGGTTGCTTGCTTGTGTTGTTGTTTTGCTTTGAAGTTATGGGTTCTCCTTCCCCTCAACACATATATTCCATAGTTTGTTTCCTTTTTTTTTAAACTGTGGTAAAACATACATAGTATAAAATTTCCTATTTTGATCTTTTTTAAAGTATAGTCCAGACTCACTGTACACCAGTCATCTCCACAACATCTCATTTTCCCACACTGAACTCTATGCCCGTTCCCTCTCACTGGCCCCAGTGACCAGTCTCTTTTGCCTCTATGGGTGTGACTATTTTAGGAACCCTGGATAAGTGGAACCCTAACTATTTGTCTTCTCCTGACTGGCTCACATCACTCAACACAGTGTTCTAGTATCTTCATGGTTCCCTCACATTTCCTCTTATGTCAGAATTTTCTTCTTCATACTGAAAAAAATAGTCTATGTCTGTAAATGGCACATTTTACTTATTTATTCGTCTGTCAGTTGACACTTTTGCTATTACCTTGTGGCTACTGTGAATAACACAGATAGGACCACAGATCTACAAATACAGGTTTAAATCCCTGCTTTTATGTACACAGAAGTGGAATTGCTGATATGAATGGCAATTCTGTCTTTAAATGTTTTAGAAGCTGCTGTGTGTTTTCCACAGCAGCTACTCCATGTGCACAAACACCTGTGGACAAGACTTCTGGTTTCCCCACACTGCCATCACTTACTTCATTTTCTTTTTTTTCTTTCTTTTCTTTTTTTTCTACTTGTGGTAATAGTTGTCCAAGTGAGTGTGAGGAATCCATCCACCTCAGCTCTCATGAATATTTATTGCAGGAGTGTTGTCTCATGCCTATATACTCACAGCAGTGGGAGATAGAGGCAGGAGGACCATCAGGAGTTCCATGTCCTCCTTAGCTACACAGAGCTCTCAGAGCCAGCCTGAGCTATATGAGACTTTGTTGCTAGCCACCAAATACCCAGTGAACCCAGAATGTCTGGCTCTCCTCTTAGTGGGCAGCTGACACTAAGATGATGACATGGGGTTGGGGAATGCAGAAAGAGCTGCCTTTGTCTTGCTGCCTAGACAGGCCAGGGTAGCAGCTATGTCTAAGTGCTGCCAGGGCAGCAGCTATGTCTAAGTGCTGCCAGGGTAGCAGCTATGTCTAAGTGCTGCCAGGGTAGCAGCTATGTCTAAGTGCTGCCAGGGTAGCAGCTATGTCTGAGTGCTGAGAGTGTTCTCGATTTTATAAAGGAATTTTGAGGGTTATACTCTCAATTTTTGTTGGTACCCAAGAGTAATTTTTAAAGAACCAAAACTTTATATAACAGAAAAATGGAATTTCAGGTGTGCATACTGTTGACATTTTAAGTCTGAATTTTGAAAACTGCTGACATTACTAAAAATCAGAGAAGCAATAATTGAATAGTAAGAATTTTGTCTGTAGTCATAAAAATGGGTGTTTGATCTACAAATCTTTAGATTAAGATTAAATTTCAAATCTGTCACAGCTGATGCTGTTTATTTTAATAACATGTCTGATTTTACTCAACCGTTTTTGGTAGTTCATTGAAAGTTATTAACAAAATGCTATTTTGGGTTCTTGAGGTTATTTATTTGCTTATTGTTTTGTCCTGGTTTGTTTTGTTTTGAGATAGGATCTCTATATAGAATTAGGCTAGCCTTGAACTCAAGATACACCTGCCTCTGCCTCCCAGGTTCTTAGACGGTAGGTTTGCTCCACCATGTCCAGCTAAAATCCCATGCCAGCTGTTAGGAGAGAGCATAAAGAATAGTCTAACCCACCATCTTTCTGAGATTCAGTATGGAAGTCATGTTCTTCAGATACGGCCCCCTCTGTCTTCGTCACCTAATGGGAATCAGTCATCAGACCGTTTTCCATCTCAACCTGCTTCTCTGACTTTAAAGGGAATTTTGTTGTGTTGTCTTGGATTCATCCCAGATTACTTCTTCACACCCTCTTCTGTATTAAAAAGGATTTTACTAACCATTCTTATTTCTGCCATCATTTCCTCTCTCTCTTTTATGAGGAAAAATATTCTCTCCTGCTCTTTTTCTTGGTTGGTGTGTCCGTGTGTGTGTCCGTGTCCATCCAACTGTCTCAGTTCTGTTGACTTCCTACTGTTTTCCCATCTGGTATACACTGTAGTCTTCCAAGGTGACATAACATAAAAACACTATAGTAAGATTTTCTTGAGTATGTATATCCTCCCTGTCCAGCATCTCACAGTGAGGTCTTTGGCCTTTCTTAGCTCTTTTCTGTTTTCTTAGAATTTCTGCCCTAGACTTAGAAATAGCCTTCCCTGCCCCTCAATGAAAGTAGCCCCTGAAATTAGGACTTTCTCTCCCATAAAGTTCTTTAGTATGTGCTAGGGTAACTGTCTCAAACTGTTGTTTGAGCCCCCAGGTTGAGTCTCTCCTAAGTTATTGCATGTTTTCAGTATATGTTGTTACTGCTTTGACATTACTGTGTAATTAAGCATTATCATTAGTTGTTTAATGCTGCTATTTTTTTTCTGATGCTTGCATGCTCAAGTGCATTCTGATTTAGCTTATCAAAGAAAGCCAAGTGATGCCATCATCTTGGTTATTTTGAGTGCTTTCCAAACATAATTTTGATAGCATTTTTCTAATATAAAATGACTTCCAAATATTTTTTTTAATGTATTATTACTGTGTAGTACATGATGTGTGTGTGTGTGTACGCACCATGTTGAGTGTGGAGATCGGAGGACAACCTTTAGGCGTCGTTTCTTCCCTGCCACCATGTTGGTTCTGGGTATTAAACTCAGGTAGTCAGTCTTGGTACGAGGAATCTTAACTCACTGAGCCATCTTGATGATCCACATGGTTATTATAGTGTAATTTGAGTTCAGGAGAGAAATAATGAATGAAGACTAGCCCCTTTCAGTTTTAGCTTTCCTNGTTGGACTGGAGACTTGGCTTAATCATCAGACCTGAGTGTACCTACAACTTGCGTACTCCATTGGCCTGAATGTATATGAGTCTATGCTTGATTTTCCATTAAAATATTCCTTTAGTTATCTTAAATCATTCTCTTTACCTTAAATATACTCCTAACCTTGATGGACTTTCATTTTCTGGTCATTGTTATCAAGCTGCTGTGATTGTCTCTCAGCTAAGTGGACATGCCTGCACATCAACAAAAGACAGAATCCACTCTGCACATATAGACACTTTTGAAGCTGTGGTTTAAGTAAAAGTTTCCTAGATTCTATTGGCTAAAGCTGTGGCAGCTCTGGTTAGAGAGTTTGGTCATCTATACCTGAAGACAAGAAGCTTGAACTTAGAGCGTCTATAGAGATGAGTCCTTTATTGGCTGATTCCAGTGCATAAAGTATAAAGTCATGACTACTAAAATTGGAAATAGTAGTTGGAGGCTTGTGACTTGGTGATTTGGTCACATTAAGATATGTTGTAAGTTAAGGAGAACATGTATCCTTTTTCATTAGAATTTCACCTGACACCAGTGTGGCAGTCAACTATCTTTTTCATAGAACAGTTACTGTATGCACAACTGGACACAGATATTGAAGAGGACAAAACCTGAGCCTTATCTCAATCAATATTTTTATTTTCAACAGATACTTTTTGGGCAGGCCTTAAAGTCAATTTTAAAGTACAGTGTGTTTCATGGAGTTGTGTCCTAATCTTAGATTCTAGACTTGGGATGTTTGTGATTCTGAGTATCTGTACCCTGGGGAAGTGTTTATCTGTTTCCAGGAAAAGTAGAGGTGGCATTTGAGCAAGTGTTTATTACTCAGAGCACAGTCAGGTGCTGTTTTAGACCATGACTGTAAGCAAGGCACAGATTTGACCTTTTCCCCTGTGTTACTGCTGTAAGAGACTTGTAGACATTAAAACTCAGTATAAGTGCTGGAGGAGATCTATGTGGTAAACTCTGTGGAGACCTTGGGAAGTTGTCCCAAGGTGACCTGTCTAGAGCCCCAGTCACACATCTGAAGACACCTTGACAGAAGATTCCTTACATCAGTGATTTTAGTACAGTGGCTTCTTTAAAGGAGGAAGGCAACTTGGTTCTTGCTATGGCTGTCAGATAGTACATTCTTCTCCAGAAGGTGTTTTGGTGGAGACCATATATTGCTCATTCTTCTGGATTTTAATTCTTAGCTCTCTGCAATCTGTGGCATTCAGTCAAATGCTTAAGTAGGGAAAGAGCTCTCCATATTCACTTTAGACTTTGCTGTTTTAACTTTAAAATCTTCCTAAACCCCCAGTTTCCAGGCTTGGACAAGTTCACATGCATACCTCCCTTCTGTACAGCTTTGTGTCTGTAAAACATGAATCACCTGCATGAAGCAGCAGTAGAAATATGTGAATGTGTATATATACACGGTCATTCCAGATGCCACATAGAAAGTCAAAGCAAGATGTGTTTTGTTGCTTAGTCTGTTCTTTTTTGCTTCATTGTAGCTTGATAATATTTTATTTGAGCTTTTTTCTTTCTACAAGCTGATTTTTTACAAATACTAATTACAATAACAATAGCCACAAATGAGACTTGTAGCTGTCATTTGGAAAAATTCCTAGAAAAATGCTTAAATAATAAAAATCAGAACTACAGACTTATATCTTGTATTGTTGAAAGTGCCACCATGCCTTCTTTTTAAGAGTATATAGCAATACAGATTTATTTGGGGCTTGGGACTTTTCTTTTTAAAATAGTATGTATTAGTTTATACTGATTGCTGTACTGCTGTACTAAATGTTCTGCCTTATGCCATCAGGATCTACAATTCGAGTACGGACAAGGACACCAAAGTAGTTACTTTTTAGGTGGAAACAAGTAAGTAAGTTCTTTTAAAATTTAAATTCAAAGTAATTGTCTTTAATATTATATTTTATATTTAATATTTAAGGTAATAAATTGTGTTGAGCTGGTAGATGCCATGCAGTGTGCCCTTGATTTTCCCATAGTCCTCTGCTGGCCATGGAGAGTCCGTAGTTGTCATCTGGGAGGGTCAGCTCAGACGTTTTCTGTTAACCTAATCTGCAGATCTTTCTTGTTACAGTATACTCCAGCTGTGCTAAATCTGCACCTCAGCAGTTGATTTCTTTCTAAACTTGCTTGCTGCATCTCCCCGATGTGCTGGCCAATGAAAACAGCCAGATTATTCACACTACTTAGAAATCCTCANCTTAAGTTTAGCTGTGGTAATCTTTTAAAGAATACTAGTGATAAAAATAGATATGAACTCCTAAAAATTATTTCATGTCAGAGAAAAATTCAGCAGCTAGTAATGCCTGCTCTGAACCAGGCACTGTCTAGTGCTCAAAGCATTGTTTAACTCAGCAGTTTACAGACTTCTGCAAGTTCATCATATGCCAGAGTTTAGAACTCAAGGTCAAGACTGCCCTTCTACCTTCTTATTTCCTGGTTTCATATATGAATTTTCACTCTATAAGCCAATTTATACGGGAGTATTTAAATTACCAAAGTATTCTGGGTATGAATATACATACTAAATTAGAACTTAAAATTTCAGTCTTGATTACGCTAGAGAGCTGAGACATCTGTTCCCATACTTTAAGTTAAGCAGTTGAGAAATAAGAATTAATGACAGATACCTTAGTTTAACGGAGAGTACTGAAAATCGTGTCTTTTTCCTTTTTCTATAATCTGAACACTTCATTTTTTCCTACCTCAATACACTCTCCAATACAAAGAAAAGGCTTTGAATGAAAAGCTGAAGAAGTATGCTAAGCTTGTTTAATGTGAATTTCAATTAAATATAAAATATTAGGAATTTGTCACTACTTATTAGCCTCTGTCTTTCTTCTTTTATTTTTTGGTTGTTTGTTTATTCACACATATATTTTGAGATAAGGTCTCACTATGTAGCCCTGGCTGTCCTCAAATTTGCAGAGATCCTCCACCTCTGCCTTGCCTCTGCCTCCTGAGTACTGGCATGGCATTAAAGGTATGCACCATCCAGTAGCCTCTGTCTTTCTTAAAGTGGAAGATAAGTATAAAATTCCCTTGGTAGAAAATGTAGTTTTGCCTAAACAATAATTGCTATTTACGAGTTGTCCTGGGTCTAGTGGATGGCAAAGAATAGGTTGTGTGTCATTGTGGCGTAATGAATTTTAAAAGTTAATTAAATTTTTTTCTAATGATGATGTCATTGGTTTTAAGACCTGATACAACCAAATTTTCATGTACCTAAAGAGGCTGAATAGTTTGACTGTATATCACTTACCCTTTCATTTAAAATTAATGTGCTCACAAAATGCAAAATAATACAGCCATAAATGCTTTTCCAGATTTCCTAGTTCCCATTGTCTGATTTTTTTTTTTTTAACTGTTAGACATCTACTTCGTGTGTATAGCTACTTTGGCTAGGTAAAATGTTAATAATTTGCCCACCCTTCATTTTTTGATGAATTGGATCCCTGCTTAAGGAACTGTATTCTATATAACGAGTCATTGGCAAGGTAGGTTGGCCAAAAGTCTTAGCTCTGGCTGTGTTTCGTGTGGAGGTGTATACATGTGACATGAGCTTGGCTGGAGCACTTCTCTTACTGTATTGCTATGTCTCCTTCATTCTTGCTGCTGGGCAGCGCTTTCAAAGTCAGGATCTCCCGCTTTCTCCACAGGGCATCAGGTAGACAGAGTCCCTCAGTGGGTTTTTGCCTAGTCCAGATCCCTCAGGAACTGTCGAGTTAGGTTTCTTACATGGACTTCGCCTTCTGTAACAGAAGGCACGTACTTTAACTTCAATGCAGCTAACACCCTTTCTTTTGAATTCTGGTATAACTGGGGTCAGTTCTTCTGAGGTTTTTTAAAATTTTTTAATTAAAGCAGTTATTTTTAAAAGAAGACCAAACTCTGTCTGGGAGTGTAGAGCATAGTTGTAAAGATAACTGTCTCTGGATAGCAGTAAAGCGTGAGTCAAATCCTAGTTTTCAACCAAGGCCATGCCCAGCCTGCATTGGCTCTTCCTGTGAGCACTTGACTACCATTGTCTCTAGTAAAGTGAGGATTATAGTAGTCCCTGCCTCTCACTAAGGGAGAAATAAATAACCATGATGAACTGTTAGTTCTCATTGGGCTTACTAGGCACTTACTGTCTTTAAGTGTAAGTAGTTATTTAGTAATTGTCCGTTACGTTAGGTAGCAGATGAAACTCTTCTTCAGTTTTAGAGAAATACTGGGTTTCTTGCTTTTAAATACAGTCAGGGAAGTGCACACGCAGGTGGTTTTGAGTCAGCCTGGCAGCTGTAAGATTGGTAACATGCCGCATGACCCTTTGCTAATCCAGATGTGCTGAATGCTTGACGGCGTTTCAGACTTTTCCTACCTCAGTTCCCCGCCTTGTCACTTAAGTCTGCGTTCATTCATTGCTCCAATTTAGATTTTTTTTCATTAAAGTTTCCATCGTTTCAATAGCGATTCAATTCTATAAGCAAAAATCCCTTACTAGCCAAGTTCAAGTGGCTTTGTTCTTGTGCAGATAGAGCCTGGTGGTGAATAATTCAGAGTCGGGTGTTCTCCAGTGCCCTCAGCTATAGATGCTATAATGGATCACTCGGCAAACTGAGCTGTTTCTCATTTCCTCTGTTGTAAAGCCACAAAAGTCAGCCCCATGTCCTCTATGTGACTTTATGAACTGTACAACTTGTCAGCAAACTACCTTAATCCATAGTAAGAGACTTGGAGATAAGTGAGTAGAAGCAATGCTGTTAGAAACTTCCTGTAAGATTCTCACCTCTTCTGAGGTGTCAGTGTCAGAGCTGGGGTATCGCTCAGTCAGTAGGGTGCCTGCTGGCCTGCAGAGAGCCAGCCCTCAGTGCATCCCCAGCATCACACACACAGAAACCAAAAATGGATGTGCTGGTCTACACCTGTTACCCCAGCACTCAGGAAGTGGAGGCAGGAGGATCAGAAGTTCAAGGCTACCTTCAGCTACATAGCAAGTTTGAGGCCAGCCTTGGCTACAGAAAGCATGCCCCCCACACAGACACACACAAAGCCAGAATGCCATGTGAATCCCTTTAGCTGTGCTAACAGAAAGTAAAACTATATATAGACTATCTTCCTAATTACTTTCAAATCCTAATGCCTAAAAAAAATACTGCCGCATGCTCAGAAAAAGTATTTTTCACTTGTTTGTTTATGACTGCCTATTTACTCTATAGCCCAGGCTAGTGATAGGATCGCTCACCATCGCCCAGAGAGACCAGGCTTGGCAAGGCTGCACTACTCAAATCTTTGGTCTAGGGCCCCTTTGCAGCATCCCCATGCTGAGGACTTCCTGTTGCTAGTGTAACATTTTAGTATGGAAAATTAAACAAAGGATTTTCCAAAAACATTTAATTATTTTTAAATAATAATATACATTCATCTTTAATAAAATACATGTTTTGTACTGTTTTAAGCCCTCCCCCTAAAGGACCAGCTCAAATGCCTCCTCTTTACTCCTTTCTGGCAGCACTACCGTGGCTTTCATGTGACTGAAGCAAGTAACCAAAGCCACACCTGTACAGCCCAGCTGGGGCACTGCTGGGGCAGGAACAGGCAGTATTCTTAGGAAAAGAGCTATTTTTCCTCTGACAAAGTAGTAATAGTAAGGAAATGGCATTGTTTTCTCTCCCTTTTTTTTTTTTTCTCGTATATCCTTCACACTACTGGAAGATAGCTGAGTTTTCATGTCTTCTACATAATTTAATCGTTATAGCATATATCCGAGTAGTTTCTAGAAAACAGCAGTAGTAAGTGTAGAAAAAGTTATGTATTCTGCAGAAGTGAGACCTCAGAGACCCTCCTGTAGGCGACAGGTTTCTCCAGGATCTAATCTGGGCGAGTATTTCTCAAAAGGACCCCTTGAGAACATGGAGTGAAGTGCTTGCTGGGTCCCAAGCTACTAAAGTGCTTTCCCGAATTCAGCTGTTGCTGCTTCAAATACTTTCTCTCCTAGTGTAATTCCTATTTTACATCAAATGAACTGAAATGTATCCATTCAAATTGAAGTAACTTATCCAAGGCCACGGGGCCTGCAGAGGTGACAGTAGGATTCAGCTTCAAGCCGTCTTTGCCCTCCTTTGCCACACTGCCTTTAGCCGGAAGCTCCTGTTGCATAGAGCTGATCCTGGGAGAGGTTACAATTAACAGGCTATTAAACTACCACACCTCAGTTTTTCTTTCTAGGCATGGTAGTACTTGGAGTTGGTTTATTCCAGATTCATAACTGGTCATTTTGAAAACTTACCAGGCTACCCTGCTTAAAATCTTTGATAGGTAAGATGGTTCTGCTCATGGTCCATGATAGACAGCTAACCATGCCTTCTGGGTTTCATGGTGCNATGTCCAAGAACACTGAGGAACTACTTAGAAGGTTTAGGGAGAATACATCTCTCCTAGTATTTTCAGCAGCCTGGAAAAGGCTGTGCTTCCTGGATTGCCTATGTTCAGGAACACCCCAATTCTCTCACCTTCTTAAATTAAGCCTTTTTAAAAACATCACTCCTAATGGTAAAACCCTCAGAGCTGGTCTGACACAGCCTTAGTCTCGCAAAAGTGTACAAGTGTTTGCCTGTGCACCATCGGAGAGCAGTGCTCAGGTGAGTGAGTGTCCTCCATAAAAGCAGACTGCTGCCACATTCATGTGTTCACAGCTCATGCATGCATGCTTCTGCAGAAAGCCAACATGCTGAGTTCCTTGTCTGCCAAAGTGTGTCACCCTTTTTATTTTAAGAAAGAAAATATAATTTCTGGTGTCAGGTGTAATATTCTAGGTTGAATTTGAGTCCTGGAAATCCCTGGCTCTGACCCCACAATTGTTTTTTTACCGGTTTTGTTGTGGCATTTTATTTTGAATTGTCTCCTGTTTGAATCAGTAATTTCAGTCAGTAGTAGAATTTATTTATTTATGTTCATTTAGGATACGTTTTTAAGACATTAGCAATCAAATATAGAGATATCTCATTAAAACATAAGCTTTGTGGCACAGAAATGGTCAGTGTGGCGAATGTATTCAGGAAACTTACGGGTAAACTAAAGGAATAGAAGTGATATATATACTTGATACCATTTTACTCACGCCCCTTGTTTGTGTCTTTNAAGGAGTCTTCTAAAGTCTGTTGAAGAAGAATTACACCAGCGGTAATTACAACTTTTAATTAAGCTTGAAGTACTTTCTTATGTCATAGATGAGCTAACTCGTTTTCCCCTTCTCTGTCACGTGTGCTTTGTCAGTTTTAGTTGTCAGTCTGTCCCACAGAAATGCAGTCGGCCCTCCCCTATCTCTGTAGCTGCTCTGGGGAGGTTCACCGTCTAACAGAGCTGTCTGTTCTCTTTAGAGGACACGTGGCTCACCTCGAAGATGATGAAGGGGACGATGATGACTCTAAACAGTAAGTCTTGTTGCTCTTTTTGGTAAAAAGAAAGGATCTCATTTGACCTGTGTCGTAGTTCTAGCGGCTTAATAGTAGTGATAGTTTAAATATGAGTGACACAGTCTTGGGTTGTACCACAGTCTCTGTGCGGTGGTTTTTCTGTTCCACTTGGATTAATCGACTTCAGATTGGGATAACAAAAATGCCTTATCCTGGGTGGGCTAGACAGAAACAATTCTTCCAGAGCTTCTCGCTTGGAAATTGAGGAGCTAGGTGCTGGCCTGCTTGGTGTTTCCTCCGTCTCGTCGTGTACCTGCCAAGCCCGGCCTTGGCTTTGAGACAGTCTCTTGTTGTCCGGGTTGGCCGAGAAGGTGCTATATGACAACTTGAACTCGTTGTCAAGTTCCTGCCTCCATCTGTGGTTCACATGACCTTCCTTGATGTGTGTATGTAGTGGGGCAGAGGGCAGTCATTCTCCCTATTCTCATGCCTATCAAGCCTTATAGCTTCATTTAACCTCAATGACCTCCTAAAAGCCATAGCTTTATGTGTGTCACATTGAGGGTTCTCTCATCAATATGTGAATTTAGGGAGATAAAAGTCAGTCTATAACACTAATTGAAGACATAGAATTGGGACAGATTCAGAATTGCCTGTCAGACAGGCCTCTGGGTATACGTGTGGTGGGTTGTCTTGATTGGATTAGTTGATGTGAGAAGACCCCTCTTAACTGTGGGACGACCCTGGACTATGTAAATTCTGACGTGGTTAATGCCGCCTTGACTTTCTGCCATGATGGACCACACGCTTGAACTGTAGCTGGAATAAGCCCTTTGTCTGAGTTTTATCACCACAGCAGGAGAGAAACCAAGACATAGTGTGTGCCGTACGTTGTGCCCTTACCATTTCCCCAACCCGATTGCGGCGTATATCCTTATTTACCTCTTGATTGAAATAAAATAGAATTGTGTCATCTTTCCACTTTGCATCACTGTAGCATTTGAAACCAAGAGGATGCACGTCTACCTACTTACTTCTGAATGTTTCATTTAATAGAATTTGGACATTTTACAAAATATTTTAGAAAAAAATCTCACGAACCCAGAAAATAGTATTTGTCTCTGAAGACTTTTCTGTATCTTTGAAAAATAATTGTGTTTAATAATTCATTTGTCAAATGCAGAGTTCTGACTCTATATTTCCTGTGTTTTTAGTTCAACCATGAAAGCAAAAGTCCCGCCACCTCTGCCACCAAAGGTAGGCAGACTCGCTTTCCGCTCTGAACCCTGCATGCTGCTCTCCACCGCAGTGCTTGCTGACGTCGTTACTACAAAAACTAGGAGTTGATGATTTTTATCTCAGAACATAATTTTACTTTCATATTTTTAAAAATGACGATTCAGTAATTATTTAAGTAATACATTTTAACTATTTATACTTTGAAATAATTTCTAGATTGGTTTTATTTCCACCTTGCTAGAAATCTTACATTTTCGTTAAGATTTTTTTCCTTAAATTCTGTAGCCTACCATTAATTGATTGCTGAGAATGGACAAAGGATAAACTATCATCACAGACATTTAATTTTCAGAAAATAATTGTAAATTAAAAGTACAAGAACAGGACAGCAGCTTTGGAGAACAATGTAATGACAACCCCTCTTTCCTTGGCTCTGCTGAGATTGAATCTGGGGCCCTCTTACATATTAGGCAGGCACTCTGCACTGAGCTAACCCTTTGCCTAACAAAGTCACCTTGGATAATAAAGTAATCCCAACTTACAGGGTTTTCTTTAATTTCATACATGTGTGTGGCATATCTACAGGCTTTTTAAGGGATAAAATGAGTGGATTCAAATAGCAGTATGGTACATTATTTTATAGGTTTCTATGTGTAACAAGTTTAATTAGAAAAGTAAGATGTGTTGCAGTTTGAGTCAGAGCCCTACCAATCTTGGCTTCTAACAGTGTTTGGTTTTCATTGTATTACTGAGAACATCTCGGTTCTCACGGATGAGAGGTGCTGGGCTTGCTTGTGGAGATTGCTTTGGTAGGCATCATAAGGGCACACGTGGAAGCAAACCAGTATCTTCACAAGAAGTTTCTCGGGCATCCTGTCTTACTGCGCTGGTGTTCTGCAGTATATAAGCATTTTCATTGCTGTCTTCTGGTGTCCCTAATCTGGAAGATTACACTGTAACGTAAACATGCTGAGCTGTCCAAGGGACAGTTTAGATTAACCTGACGAGTATCGGTGAGCTTCAGCACTTAAGGAAGCACAGCTAAGTTGGAGTGTGGTCAGAAAGACAAGAGGTTTTTACTTAGGAAGGCTGATGAGACACTAACGGAAGGGAATAGAAACCAGTTCACATCCCTCCTCCCACAGCTGCGAGACTCAGCACATTTTATGTACATTTTTAGGGTAATTTTTAAGTAATAAGATAGCCTGAATCTTAAACACCCTTGACAATCCTCTAGTGAACACAGTTTGAAAGTCTCTGATATGTAATAATATTTACTAAAGGAAAGTAATCTTATATTTAATCACTGGTTTCCTTTTCTGTGTTATTTCAGCCTAAATCCATCTTCATACCACAGGATATACATTCTGCTGAGGATGGTAATCATGGAACAATCAAGAGATGTCCCTCATCAGGGAGCCCAGCAAAGCCATCCCAAGTTCCACCTAGACCACCTCCCCCGAGATTACCCCCACAGAAGCCTGCTGCTTTAGGTGAGGGCTGTGGACAGACTCCACTCTGTTACAAGTGTTTGTTCTGAAAGAAGTGAAGGGACTGTCCAAGAGATGATTGACATTCCTTTGTGGGGGAGACAGCAGGAGCAGTGGCTGTTGGACTTGTTTTCCGCCTTTCGCTTCCGGGTACAAAGTGCTGTCAGTGACAGGATCCCTTGTGAACCAGTGACGGGATCCCTTGTGAACCAGTGACAGGATCCCTTGTGAACCAGTGACAGGATCCCTTGTGAACCAGCCGGACATTAACCCCGTTCTTTGTTACGTCGTGTGTGCGGGTGTTTGCCTGGTGCCAGTAGAGGCCAGAAGAGTGTGTCAGGTTCCGGGGAACTGGAGTTAGACAGTTGTGAGCCACCCCAGAGGTGCTGAGCTGTGAACCTGGGTCCTTGGCAGCATTAGCAGACGCTCTTAGCCACTGAGCTGTCTCTGCAGCTCCACCCCGGTAGCATTCCCAGTCTGCTCCATCATCAGTACAGCATCTAAGTCAAAAGCAAGCTTTGAAGAAACAAGGAACCATCTTTGGTTGCAGCCTACTTCCGTCTTAGGAAACATGAGGTGTTCTTCTCTGACTCCTTAATTTTAATCCCTTTTAGAAAAATAATTGGTGCCTATAGGTATTGTCTATAAATTAGCACTAGAACTGTTATACAGAGGAACCTTTTAAAAGAACTGTTACCATTTTTACCATTTCTTGGTAACTATATGTAGTATGAATTGTCTGTTCCCTGAAAGAAATTATGAACTTACTATTTCCCTCTTTTTAATGCAAATAAATGTTTACTCAGATACGAGCTGAATTTAAATTTACCTGATGTGCCAGAAAGAGGTTTAACTGGAAGAATGTATATAATACTCCCGGGATGAGTGTTCTGAATGGGAGATCTCAAATGCAGAATGAATCTCTCCTATTTCATAATTATCTTAATGAACTCTTTCATAAAAAATAGTCCTTTCACAATATATCTAAACATATCTTATTGAAGGAAATGGAGTGAGCTCCTTCCAGCTAAATGGTGAGCGAGATGGATCATTGTATCAGCAACAGAATGAGCAGAGAGGCACAAACCTTTCCAGAAAAGAGAAGAAGGATGTACCTGTAAGTATTGGTGTTGGCACACTCACACTTGTGTCTTTTCTCATTATATAACAAGCGTCACACTTACAAGGACTGGAACCATAGCATTTATGTGTTCCATAATTACTATATTGATATTTTAGTCTATTGATTGTTGTGATTGCATTTTATTTAAATCATAAAGGTACCTTTGTAAAGGTAAACTGACATAACCTCCTTGTTTAAACTTAGATCCACTTTTATTTAGCACATTATAAATCCTGATCTTTATGTAAGTCTAACCCAAGGGTTCGCACCCTTCTTGATGCTGTGACCCTTTAATACAGTTCCTCATGTTGTGGTGATCTCGCCCCCATAAAATTATTTTCATTGCTGCTTTATTACTGTAATTTTGCTACTGTTATGAATTGTAATGTAAATATCTGTGTTTTCTAATGGTCTTAGGCGACCCCTGTGAAAGGGTCATTCAGCCCCCAAAGGGACCATGACACTCAGGTTGAGAACAGGTTGAGAACAGCTAGTCTAACCCTTCCCACTGGGGTTGTTCACCAAGAGTCGGTTATCCTCCATGACGAGAACTGACTCTTTAATAGAGTGCCTGTCATGTGAGAGGTCCTGAGTTTGATGGCCAGCACTGCAGAAAACAAATACTGCCCAGAAAGCTATTATATGTATAAGTATATACAGTTACCTAGAGAAAAGATGTATACCAGACTGGTTTGGGGGAGCAGTAAGTAACTTTGGAAAGAATATAGGAAAATAAAGATAACTGTTATATGATGATATTACACTTGTGTATTTCATTCAAAGAAATGAGCTTGAAATACAGTATTTTCTTGCCAAATAGAAATAATAATAATAATAATAATAATAATACATGTTCTTTTTCTAGAAGCCAATTAGTAATGGTCTTCCCCCAACACCTAAAGTGCATGTAAGTACTGAGTATCAAATAATTGATGTTCAAACTAAATCCAGTGGGAACTGTTTCGGTGTGTATCTTTAATGTGTCTGCCTGCTCCCCACCCCCAGCCCCAGCACTGACGTTACAAGCAGGAGCCATCACAGTCACACTCAGCTTTTCTTTTCTTCATTTAAAAAGAAAATTTTATATTTGTGTGTGTGTGTGTGTGTGTGTGTGTGTGTGTGTGTGTGTGTGTTCACATATGTACATGTGTACTTCTGTCATAGCTTCCTGGAGTGAGTTTTCTCCTTCCTCTCGTAGGATCTGGGGATAAAACTCAGGTCAGGCTTAGAGGCAGGTGCCTCTCCTTGTGGAACCATCCTGCCTATCCTCACATTGATCCTTTTAATGAGTCTATTTGTTTTGAATTTGGAGCATGTGTGTGGGTTTAAGTCAACCCTTCATCTTAGTTTACAATATGAAATTCAATGATGACTTTTTCTGTTTTTGAGACAAGGTTTTTCTGTGTAGCCCTAACTGTCCTGGAACTCACTATGTAGACCAGGCTAGCCCCAACTCACAGAGATCCACCTGCCTCTGCCTCTTGAGTGCTGGGATTAAAGGCGATGATGACACTTTTGTCAAGAAACCAAACAAGAACATTTTTTTTGTGGAGATCATTATTTTCTTCTTACTTAAGAATATCATGTTGTTTTGATAAGAAATTCTGATTCTTACTGGCAAATTATTTATTACACAGAATTAGTTATTGATGCTGATTTGTTTATTATAAAATGATAAAAGATAAAATATGAGGTTTTTGATTTTTTTCTCCAGCAAAATTGTTGTCATACCAGGAAACTTTGTGTAATGCTATCAAAAAGTTTGTTGTGGATGTACAGAAAAAAATGATCTACTCTTTCAAAAGTTAGATGGAGACTGACTTGACATATTTATTTCTGTAAATGTGAGGATGATATTAACTTTAGTGTGCTCTCTGTAGCCACCCATATTAAAACAAAATAGTTATGCCTCATATGTGGCTGTTAGGGACCATTGTTGTTACTGTCCTGTTGATGAGTCCTTATTTTTCCAGATGGGAGCATGTTTTTCAAAGGTTTTTAATGGCTGTCCCTTGAAAATCCACTGTGCCACATCCTGGATAAACCCAGACACGAGAGGTAGTACTACAGTTTCTTCCGTTTCTAAGTGTCCTTCAGCAGAGCTCTGAAAGCATTTCTCTTGCTCATTTTCTGGGTGTCTTTCTCTAAAAGTTCTGCTGTTTGTATAGATTTAAGGTAAATATATTTGTCCTTACTGTTGTTGTGGTTTGAGGTGGCGGGTGGCTCACTGGAGTTGCTTGGTGCTCACAGCACCAGGCCTCCCTTATTTCCTGCAGAAATGTTCCTTCCTCTCCTGCCCAGTGTGTCATTTTTCACAGCGCCACCACTGAAGTGACTTAGACACTAACTACCCAGAGGCTAGTGACTGGTTTAGAGAGGGTCAGGTTCAGAGTAATGAGGGTCCAAGTTAAGAATGTGGTGTTCTTTCTGCATCCCTGCATCCCAACAGCTGTCTCGTTAGCTAAGTAAAATACCCAGAGTCACCTGTGAACATTCTTACATGAACATTTGTGTAAGAAGACAAATATGTATGTATTCTTCTAAAAATCCAAGATGAGTTTTCTCATTTGACAGATTTGTTACTTCACAGGTAGCTGATGCTAGAGTGCTTTGGTTTAAACCCTCTGTTGTCTGACCATGTCTCATGCCAGCACCAATCCTAAAAGCTGCACAGTTTAGGGGTTCTCATATGTTCTAGGTTATTAGAGTACTTCTGCTCAGCCCGGAGAAGATCATAATGTATTCCTTTTACTACCTTAAAAACAATTAGATAGGATGTTGGCTAAGTTTCTCTTATCTTCTAAAACAGCAGTTCTCAACCTATGGGTCATGACCCCCTTGGGGGGGTCACATGTCAGATTACATTACGATTTATAACTACCAAAATTATAGTTATAAAGTAATAACAAACTAATTAATGATTGGGACTCACCGCAACATGTGGAACTGCATTAAAGGGTCGCAGCATTAGGAAGGTTGAGAACCACTGCACTACCCAGGTTTTAGTTAAATTTTTAACAGGCAATGATCAGAACATGGGTTGAGTTGGGTGGGTTTGGTTTGTCTTTAGACCAAGTCTTTAGCCCAGGCTGACCTCAAACCTCCTATCTAGTCAGTGATGACCATGAACTTCTAGTCCACTTGTCTCCACCCCGCCAGTCAGTGATTACATGCCTTTGCCACCTTGTGCAGTTTGTGTGATGCTGGATCAAGCCCAGGGCCTTGACCATGCTAAACAAGCACTCTATCACTGACCTACATCCTCAGCATCTATTTCATTTTGTTTAGTTTCCTCTGTCTTCCCATTCCCAGGTCCTGTGTTTTTATGTTAGGGCTTACAGTAATAGCCAAAAAAATAGTAGTCTATTGTCTTAGTCACCATCCTATCGCTGTGAAGAGACAGCAGCTCTTACAAGAGAAATCACTTAATTTGGAACTTGATTATGGTTTCAGAGGTGTAGTCCATTGTCATGGTGGGGAGCATGGCAGCAGTCATGGCAATGGAGCAGTAGCTGAGAGCTATATCCTGATCCAGGGCCAAGACAGAGAGCCAGGGCCTGGCACGGGCTTTTGAAACCTCAAAGTCCACCTCCCCAGTGACAACACTTCCTCCACGGCCACACCTCCTAATCCTTATAATCCTTGCAAACAGTTCCACTCCCTGGTGACTGAGCATTCAAATCTATGAGCCTATGGGGCCACGCCTACTCAAACCACCACATCTATAAAAATCATTTTTAATCTGAGTCCGTTGTTGGTTTTCACTGTTGTTTGCACATGGTCCTCTCTTTAGGGAACTTTAAAAAAGTAGCTGCAGACTCTGCCAGTCAGTCACACCCTCTGGTGAGTGACGAGTCTACCAGGCTGTCTTCATGTCTCCCCCATGCAGCATCTTCCTCACTGTTCTGAGACTAACATTTATCTATAACTTAGTTTATGAGTGTCTCATTTCTTCTTTGTATTAAAACTTTTAAAATTAGAGTCTTTCAGAGGTAACACATATTTACTGAATTTTAGATGATAAAAACCTTTTTAAAGTGTCTTGTGAATTGAAGTCAGCTAACGAAGTATCTCTGTTATTTCAGATCAGTACTTGATATTTGGTGCTGAAGAGGGCATTTATACCCTTAATCTCAATGAACTTCATGAGACATCAATGGAGCAGGTAGGCTGTCGTCTGTATTTTTTCTTGTTAGTTAAGTAAATGTTAGAAATAAGTTTCAGTTATGATTTGGCACTTCTTTTATTCATAAAACATTCAAGGAGCATTTGTTTGCCACATGCTGAAGACAGAGCCCAGGCTTGGTTCCTGCCCTTGGGAAGCTTGCACTCCTAGTGAAAGACAGATTCCAGCACTGACACTTTGACATCACTCTAGTAATAAGTGCAGGCTGTAGGCCACAAAGGTAAATGTCACCAGTACCTCCTGTGAGAGGTGAAAAGTTGTGTGTGTGTGGACCTTAAGTGACAAACAGACGTGGAGCTGTGAAGTAGT
>LZPO01108759.1:13731-25687 GCA_001675575.1 Neotoma lepida
CTGCCAAGGATATCAACTGAACATAGAATAGTAAGTTATAATAAGACTAGAGATAAATCCTCATAACAAGGCTGGATGAGGAANCTCAGTAGGAGGAAAAGGGTCCCAAGAGCAGATAAAAGAGTCAGAGACACTCCATTTCCACTGTTAGGACTCCCACAAGGAACCAAGTTGAACAATCATAACATATATGCAGAGGACCTAGCTCAGACATATATAGGTTCTATGATTATTGCTTCTGTCTCCGTGATCCCCTATGAGCTGTGCTTAGTTGATCCTGTGGGCCATTTTCTTACGGTGTCCTTGACCAGTCTGGCTNCTATAATAGTACCCCCCTTTTCTGTCGGGTTTGCCTGGCTCCACCTAGGTTTTAGCTGTGTATCTCTGTATCTGCTCCCATAAGTTGCTGGATGGAGCCTCTCTGAAAACAATAGGGCTAGGCACCAATCTATGAGTATAGCAGAATACCATTAAGAATCATTTCATTGATTGTTTTTTTTCTAATCATTTTTGGCTCTATCCTGGATCTCTGGGTTGTCCTGGCTCTGGCTCCTGGCTATCTAGTCAGTGTCAGGCATGGGCTCCTTCTCATGGTATAGGCCACAAGTTGGACAAGTCATTGGTTGGCCATTCCCACAAGTTCTGTGCCACCATTACCCCAGCACATCTTACAGGCAGGACAGATAGTAGGTCCAAGGTTTTGTGTCTGGATTGGTGTCCCCACCCCACTGCTGGAAGTCTTGCTGGTTATAGAAGATGTTCAAGCTCCATATTTACCATTACTAGAAGTCTTTGCTATGGTCACTCTCTTAGATTTCAGGGATTTCCCACTGTTCTAGGTTTCCATATTCCCCCAATTCCAGTTGTCTCTCTTAGTAGTCTCTCAATTCATGCCCCTTCCCTTCCTTATTCTCCTGTTCTGATTGCCACCTGCTTCCATTCCACCCACAAAATCAATTTAGCTCATGCTGTTGAGAATATGGAGCATGGGGAACACCCCTTTACTTCTGGTAGGAGTGCAAACTTGTACTTTGGAAATCAATATGGTGGATTCTCAGAAAATTGGGAATAAATCTATCTCAAAACTCAGCTATACCTCTCTTGGGTTTATACCCAAGGGATGTTTCATCCTACTACAAGAAAACTTGCTCAACTATGTTCATAGTTGTTTTATTCATAATATCCAGAAATTGGAAACAACCAAGATATCTCTCAACCTAAGAATGCACAAAGGAAATGTGGGATAGTTATACAATGGGGTATTACTCAGCTATTAAAAGCAATGACTTGTCACATTTGGAGATAAATGTATAGAAAATGTATAGAAAAAAAAACATTCTGAATGAGGCAACCCAGGCCCAATATTGTAATTTCTCTATTTTTTATAGTTATAAGATCTATATATGATCTTATATGAAGAGTTTCTCTTCAAATATAAACGATGATACTTAATATCAGAACTGTTCCACTTTTTTCTTACTCGGAATTCTTAATTTTGAATTTTCTTATATCTGACCTCAAGGATATTTGTGCATAACCACCCTTAAACTGGGATAAATATTTTCATACAAGTCCTCAGAAATTGAATGTATCCAAAAATGATTCACAGGCAATAAATTCTTTATTCCAGTGTGCAGGCTCAATGTGCATGGTTAACTTGCCAATAGTGAGNTTTTATAACACCAATCATTTCTACTATTGAATAAAAAATTATTAAGCATTCACCCCTGGAAAAAGGAGCAGCTGAGGAATCCTGAGAGGTAGATGGCCAGCCAGCCTAGCCCCAATATTCAAACTTCTGCTTTGTTATTTTAAAAAGAGTCAAAAGGTTTAAAATTATGCTTCTGCCTCTCTGTGTGTGTGTGTGTGTGTGTGTGTGTGTGTGTGTGTGTGTGTGTCTGTTTGGTAACTGTGTATGTAGTGCACACACAAATATTTAGGTGCCCATGCTTGTTCAAGCATATGGCACACCCAGAGCAGGATATTGGGTGTTTTCCTTTGTGCTCCCTACACAGTTACACCCCACTCTAATATTGGTATATGGAAGGAGAAGAACATTCAGGCTTGTACATTTCATTGATAGCAGCACATGATTGGCAATGTTACGTTACCAACCATCACCCAGTGAAGTGTTTACAAGGGTAATTTTTAATGTAGTAAGACTCTACAGTGTTGAACTTGAACAGGGAAATTGAATCAGTCATGAAGCCATGCCAGATGTTATTCGTANCAGATGCTGATTAATGCATACACTTCATTTAGCAGAACTTAATACNGAGTTATTAAAATGGGAGGCTGTCAGTTTCAGAAATGATTGATGGATAGAATTGGAAAGATTTATGAGTTAGGTCTAAAGAAGTATGTAAAATATTTTTGAGTGGATTTTTCCCCTGGGAAAATAATCAAACCATTTTAATTTTTATTGTTCCTTCAAGACTGCTGTGGATGGTTCCTATAAACCAAGACTCTGAAATGGGTCCTGATTCACAACTGAANGGGTCAAGGTCTAAATAAAATCTAAATAAAATGATATGTTTGAAGCAAGCATAAAACNGCAAATACTATACAGAAAGTAAAGTTTAGAAATGAGCAAATTCTATGTGATGAGGAAACTGAATTACAGGCATGATCTGTCATATGATTCAAACTTGTTGCTTATTGTTTATAGTATATGAAATTAGTCTGAATACAGATGTTTGGATCAGATGATANAAGGGAGTTAATGTAGAAGATAACTGAGGACAGACCTGAAGACAAATGCCAAAATGTGTTCACTGACCATGCAGAGTGCTTTAAAGTCTCNAGAAGAACATGAANATNATGTAGCAAAGCATGAATGGATCTAAGTTTTTCTTAAAGAACAGGGGGAAGTCAAGTATAGGAAATCAGATTCATACCCAATGTATTGGGAGATGATCTAAACTCCTTTCCTGCTCACTGTGGTAATGGGTTCCAATTTAATACAACTTAGTGGCCTTGAATTCCTTAACNAGAAGTTGCTGTAACATAGACTACATTGCTACATTATCAAATTTTCCACAGAATTACTAGGACTTAATCNATAATGTTGGACCTTATAACAGTTGACATAGATGTAGCATTCACCTATAATATTTTGTTACAGTGAGACCTTAATAAAAATTTAATCCTAAGATAATGCTCATAAATAAAATAGGGCTCATTTTAATTTGCACTCAAATTGAAATTAATATCATTCACATGCAACTTTNAGAGAACTGATTTTAAAATTCTTAGGGGAAAAAAAAGTAGGTATGTGTTCAGTTTGTATTTCAGTATACAAGTGTTAAGTGCCTTAAAAATTTCAGTTGAGACATCAAGTTGACATAAAAAGTTAAAACATTTCTTATTTGTCAGTCTGGGTCCTGCAGCTAAATAGTATAATTCATGGCTTCAAACTGAGAAGGAATTGGTCAGTTTGCCTTTAAGTATAACTAAAATGCTCATGGCTTCTTCCTTGTCAAGTGTCAGGTTGCTGGCACTGAAAATAAGAAACAGATGGCTACCCTGCATTAGCAGCACCCCATGGAGGTGAACAAGTGACAATTTGCTGGGTGATCAAACATAATTTAAGGTCTTTTAACCTTAGAAATTCAAGATAGAATAGTGTCAGATTCAATCACTTTTCTAAAAGTACAAACAATTACAACACTCTGGCCCAGTCTTCTCCAAAATGGGACTAAATAAATTCTCTAGCTTACATAGCTCACGCATAAATTCTCTTTGCATTTTTCAACTATAAAGTACCTCTCTTCCAGCTATCTAAAATGAGAAACTGCTCCAAAGGTCCTAGCATACAGATGAGAAGAATTTGTATGGTTTNGTGCAAAATCAAGATGAGGCCTCCTGTGCAAGTGTTAAATTTTAAGAGTAGGCCTAATGACACAGTCCTATAATCCCAGGCACTTAGGAGGTTATGGCAGGAGGGTCATAAAGTCAAGGCTCAACTGGATTATACAGTGCTTGCAAGGACAGCCAGAAAACTTAGTGAGGATCTTTCTCAAATTTTAAAAAAACATCAAGGAAAGCAATGAATTATAGCCTAGAAATAGAGCATTGGCTAGAATGAGCACAGCCCTGTGTTCAACCTCAATTATAAAAAACAAATAATAATAATTTATTTAAAATAAATGATAAAAATTTATTAAAATTAAGATTTCAACTTTGAGAGTTGAAATCCACATCCAAGTCATTAGCTTTGATATCCTATACACTCAATTAACACTATGTGGACCAAGGAAATAGTATCTATATATTTAGTTTTACACACACACACACACACACACACAAATTTGATATGAAGAAGTATGTAAAGCATTTTGAGTGAGTTTTTACACTGGGAAAATATAAGTCCTTTTTGTTTATACTGCTTTTCAAGATTATCACTCCAGTTAGTTGCCAAGTGCCAAACAATCAGTTCTGGAAACATACATACATACACACACACACACACACACACACACACACACATATATATAAAGTATGTGCATATGTATGTATGTATGTGTGTATGTGTGTGTGTGTGTGCTCTTTAGTACTAACATTTCCAGGACCCATGAGTTATAGAGTGTTGTGATTAATATATTGTGACAAAATATGCTTTCCTGTAGCAAACATTAACAATGATTCCACTCTCTTTTGATCCACTTACTCATAATAATTGTTTATCATTTTAATGAAGTTTTGTGCTGACCCTAAGAGTAGCATGTTATGTATACATATTCCTGAGAGAAAACAGGCCACCCTGAGCCCTGCACTCCACACCCTTCTTGGAGATTATCCCACTGCTGAGAGCCACAACAAACACTCATATTCCTCTCTCTGGGTCCAACATCTCAGAAAACATTTTACATTTAAAAGAAGTCTATATTCGCTGAAAAATCCCTCAGGAGATGTCAGAAAAAGAAAAAAATAGAACTCGAGAGACAGGCAAATCCTTCCTTTCACAAAGTTATTAAATTATTAAAGTTTCATCTGGTGTTCTTGCAAGAACAAACTTGTCCATGTAAACTGAAATAGAAGGGTGTCACCTTCAAGCTTTCTTTCATTATTATTTGATGTATGTTGAACACCAACTGGGAGCTTTGATAGTTTTGAGATCTCCTTGAGTTGTAAATATTAAAGCTAAAGAGAATAAAACACACACACACACACACACACACACACACACATACACACACCATCACCACCAAAACCACCATCTTCACATCCTTCACCTGCTAGCAGGTCCTCTAATAGAGCAGGACAGTAGTGGAACTGGTTTGATTCAATTAATTATGTGAACAACTTTTACTGACTCAATGAATGCATATATGATAGATAGAGAAATACATATATTCATACACACATACAAACATACATAAATGCATAGACAGCTGATTTAAAGGGGACAGATTTTTCTGTTAACATATATGATACTTATCATCTGGTACATTGGTCTCATTTCTTTATTTCAGATATAATTTTATTGTCATCTATTTCTTCCTAAAACCATTTTTATTTTAAAAATAACTNAATATCATTTCTCCTGATCTTTCCAAAGTTATTTCAGGTGGTATTTCCTCAGAGAAATTTTGCGTGATCTCGCAGTCTAAAGTCAAGTAAACCTTGATAATAACCTTTATATAACATTTTTCTTCAGCACAATATATATATATATATACATATATATNTGTGTATATATACGCTTCATACCATATATCTTGAGGTGCATATTCCCACTCCCACCAACATTCTGTCAATATGAAGTTATCTCAACAAGCAGAAGGCTCATCAGTGTGATCAGACCTATTAAAACAAGTCTAATTATCTGTCTACCATCCAAGGAACATTTTATAATCTTTGTATTTTAAGTGGGGAGAAAAGGAATGAAACTCTATGAGGGCTTTATCTTATAAAAGTGTTGNTTTTTTAATGATCCACTATTTATGGGAAAAGAAACACATGCCTGATGTCATTTCTCTTTGAAAAACTGTAACTATTTACACCTGTTCAAATTGTTTAGAAGTCATTATTCTACACAAGTCACTGTGTAATGGGGGAAGTGGTAAGTGATATAATACTATTAAACTTAAAAAATTAAAAGTGACAAGGAAAGCTAAAATCTAAAATTTTCTATGTCTTTGGCNTATTACAGTAAATCAGCAGATTGATTAGGTTGATAGGTGGCTATAGCAAAAGTACTAAAGGAGAAATACAGATAATGCCTTCAACATTTCCAAAGTAGTTCATCCACCTGAGATGTAGGTTGATGAAGAGCAAACAGGGCTCTTTAAAAGAAACCTTAAGGTTGTTCTTCTGTATAATTACATGTGTTTTAGTTTTCTCTTGCTAGTGCTTGCTAGTTTCCAATATACAAATATAGTATACATTACTAAGAACTATANCTAAGCATAAATCGTCCTTGAAATTACTGTAAATTGTACCTTAAAATTGGTTTCCATGTGTTAAATACTGCAGAAACTTAATCGATTCTTATGTCAATTCAGTGTCTTAATTACATTAACTTTTGGTGCATATTTTGAGAGTTTTCCATGTAATCATGTTATCAGCAAATGATAATACATTTATATACGTCTTTGAAAACAANGAAATATAAAAGAAAATGGAAAGGGATCATAAATGTTAGCCAGATACACATTAGCTGAAGATCAAGTCTTAACATTAAATANTTACAAATCTTGGTTAAAGGGGAAACGTGAATATTGCTGAAATACAAGATTTANAAAAATATTGAATTTTAATATGTAAGTCAGTACTCCCAAAATGGAATACATGTATACTTGGGTGTAATATATGCAAGAGAAGGAAACATTAGAAGTAACATTCACTGATGGTCAGCTCACATATACAATCTAGCCTCTTTGTTTCCTTAATAATATTTTAGTGTTATATAGTGAATGTTTACTTAGTTTAGTTACCATATAAGAATACTTTACATAGCTACCACAAAGCAGCTTTAACAGTAAATCCTGACATCACTAATTTAACTTGTTATTGCCTGACATTTTACAGAAAATATCTGCAAACTTCTGTTTTAGGAAACCATAAAGAATCAAACAAAATAATATCAGTGCTTGGGGGGATTTTATATCACAGAAATGTATAACACAAGATACAAAATACATAGCAAAAACAAAGTTTAATAAAAAATGAAGTGTTCAATAATATAATAAAAATTGTAATGAAGTATTAACTATAAAATGNAAGGAAATGGATAGACAGGAGACATTAAAACAGTAGAACTAGATACCAAGTGATATTTGCATGAGGAGGAAATGTTGATAGAGAACTAGAGCCTACATTCCTGAAAGCTGACTATTGGAAGCCAAGGTATAGTGTGCCATACAGATTTACAGAGAAAACCAAAGCAAAAAATGAAAATGTTTGATTGCTGCTCCCAGGATGCCATTCTAGTAGACACATCAAAGTAGACTTTCCCTTGAGCTGAAAAAAAGCATCCAGAAACTGAAATCAACAATTGTTTGTAGTGGGCGTGTTAGTTACAGCTCCTCCTGTTACAAAAACAAAAAACAAAAAACAAAAACAAAAACAAAAAAAAAAACGCAGAGAAACAGGAAGAGTAATCATGCAAAGTAAAACCTAACTTTAGGGACTATGGAAAAAAGAAAATGCTGCATTGGCTGTTGTAGATGTAACACGAATCTTAAATGATCTTATTAGTTAAAAACCTGGAGCCCGATATTGGGGTGAAAACTGAGAGATCAGAGAAGCAGAAAGAGGCCAGCCATGTTCTTACCACTAGGAAATTCTCACCTAAAGAGNGAGAGCTACTTCCTGTATACTCACACCTATATCCTTTCTGTGCCCTGCCATCTCACTTCCTCTCACCACCCAGATGCATCACTTCCTCTTTCTGCTCAGCTCTATCACTTCCTGTCTGTCTGTACAGACCTCCAGATTTCTATGGTTAACTAGTGCNGGGAATTAAAGGNGTGTGCCACCACTCCCGGCTCTGTTCCCAGTGTGGCCTTGAACTCACAGAGATCCACATGAATCTCTGCCTCCCAAATGCTAGAATTAAAGACTTGTGCTACCATTGCCTGACTTCTATGTTTAGTGGCTGGCTTTTTCCTGTGATCTCTAAATAAGCTTTATTGGGGTGCACAAATAAAATATCACCATGGTTTGTACTTTCCATTGGCTCTTCAGGTCATGATTTCAACAGTGGCACTGCCAATTTTGCATCTAATTCTAGGTGTCCATGGAAGTTAAACTACTGTGGCCATAAACAATTAAAACAAAAATCAATCTTAACATGTCACTATCAAGAGATGAAACAGTGCTTCAGATATAAAGGTCCATTTTACATGTTAGATGCAAGTGAATAGGTCAGTCTTCTGGGCACAGGGTACAGAACACCCTATTTACTGACACACTATGGGAGTGCTACAAAAATGAAGCACAGAACCTTGATAGAGAGAAAACTTCCCTTATAAATCTTGCAAATTAGCACTAGTCACTCTATAAAACATACTGAATATGATCTCGATGGAAATTCAAAATAAACAAAATTGTGGGATATATCCACAGATAGAATAAGAATGAGAGAAAATGTAACACTCTATTAAATTNTAAATTCGATGTCACACAATCAATCTCAGATACAATTTAAGGAACTAAAAATATACAGCAAGAAACAAGAAAATTTCTTTTAATCACATTTTGTCCTCAGTAGGTCATTAAAGACAAAAGAACCACAATTTTTAAAAATAAAAACAAAATACTGTTTATTACTTGTGAAATGTACTTAGAATCCATTCTAGAATTATATTTGTATTTTTCTGATTCTGTGGTGAAGATTTGATAACCATCAGCCAACGTTTTAGTTGTATTTTATATATGAATTACTAACCTAGAAATACAGTGGTCAATAGAATAGAACTAAATGACATAGGGTTACCCAATTTTAGCATTGACATCATGTAACCTCTGAGAACACAGTGTTCATGTGTTCCAAAGTTATAATCCTTCTGTCTCATCTACTTTCCCAAACACATGGAAATCCCTGCACAAACAGATTTAAATATAGAGAATAGCAAAATACAAAATTGAACATAGCTTGCCATCCATCTATAATTTAAGAAAATGTGCTTTCTAAGTTATATATTTTTTCTTTTACAGACANATTTCAACCCTTCCTTGTAGTAATATCACATTCTATGTATGGAATTATATATAAATTTTAGGGGGGCAAAATGTATAAGGGGAANATTTACTCCAATGCTTCACTAGATCATGACCAAAATTTTATGGATGTNTTTTTTGAGCTTGAATATATATTTTATTTTCTATATTTTCACATATGCCATAACCATCTGTGCTTTATTTNTTCTAATATACATTTCAGTATCTCACTTCTGGAAACCATGAAGCAATAGCACATAGGAATAGATAGTTTTTCACAGGTCATGCACTCATTATGACTTTAGTTGTGTTGAGTAGTGATATGAAATTCAAACGTGTACTAACACTTGAGGAGCTCAGATTAATATTTTAATTTTTCTATTAAATTAACCCTTTATATTACTACTGAGAACAATTGTAATATAAAGTATAAAGTTGTTGCCTATTTTTAAAATGTCCTACTGATCAGTGTTCATGACATTGACTGTGACGGTTGATTCTGGTGGATTGAGTTCTTGTCTTTCTCTTCACTATAAGAAGTAAAAAGCAGTAGCTTTTGTGAAAAGAAACAAAAAAGGAGCGGAGAAAAAAGGAGTGAAAAATGCACAAATCTAATAGTGGGTATTTTCAAAACTAGAAGAATCATTACTTCTTTCTTCCATTTCATTACTCAGCCCAAATGCCATCAAGCTAAGTTGAGTGGGAATCACATACAGGAATGGAATTGCCATGGCAACCAACTTAAAAATTTTACCCTGCTGAGAATTTAGCTCACTGGATAATACTTTGTTTTTATCTTTCTGGAAAATTAGATGGAAAGTAATTTTGGAAACATGCACAAGCTATTACTAGCTTCAAACCTTACTCAGGTTAGGTTTGAAACTTCTTGTAAAAGAAGTTTCCTGTATGGTATCCCTTAAAAAAATTACTACAGAAATTCCAGATAGTTAAAAATTTACTTTCTTTGGATCACTAAGCAATCAATGTTTGGACAACATCCCATGTCTTGCTGGTTCATCTATTGGAAGTCTCAGTTTCCAAGTAATAGGCACAAGATAGTTAGCATGACCCAGACATAGCTTCTCATACAGTCAACAAAGCACTGGCTATATAGTGAATGAAAAAAAAATACTCTTAAAATTTCATAATGAAAAGTTTTACTAGTTTTTAGAGCATTAATTTTGCCATGAAAAACAAACAACTAAACAGTAACAAAAGAGTACATAAACACATAATTGCTGTCTCTACTGATTTCTACTCTCTGGTCCTATCTGCTCCTGTTTAGCTAAGGTGATTTTCAAAGATNATGATCATGTATTTTATGTCATTGAATGGCATGAAAAAGATGACAAAAAAGGATGGAGATTAACAGTTAATTTTCAAACCAATCTCCAATTTTTTGGGGAAAAATATGTAGTTTATCTATTGAGAAAGGAACATTGTAGTGGGAAGCTGTTCCAGCTTTGACCTTGAAGCACTCCCCTTAGTGAGGCAGCAGGTAACTGCCACACCTGCCTATGACCTGCCCCTGGGGTGTGGCCAAGATGAGACCCTTTCTGACCTGAGATGCATATGTGTTTACTCTCTTGGCTCCTCGTGGTTCTGGAGGCTGGATTGCAGACCAAGTCAGAGTTCTCCAGAGAACCACACTGGACTGCACCTCACCTCTCCCAGATCCTGTAACCATCCCCTTTACTGGTTGTAAGTTACCCCAAAATAAACCTCTTTTAACTACCAGATAAACTATGTGAAGTTGCCTTGTTAATTGCTGCCTTAGAACACAAATGTTTGCNTTCATGTTTCTTTTAAGTGAAGAGGTGGGGCTCAAATTTGGACTTCTAAATAGCAATANGTGTGATGGTTCTCTGATATTTAATAGAAGACAAATAAAATTTAACTTATAGTATATCACATGCTAAGTATTGCTCTGGGATGTCTTTCTGTATGCTGTGAATATGTATGACACCCATTGGATAATAAATAAAGCTGTTTTGGCCTATGACAAGAAATCTTACAGCCAGGCAGGAAATCCAAGCAGAGATACACAGGGAAGAAGGTCAGAAAGGAGAGAGATGCTGCTGCTACTGCTGCTAGCCACCACCAGGGAAAGCAAGATGTGAAAGTACTGGTAAGCCAGGAAGCCACATAGCAATGCATAGATTAATAGAAATGGGCTGAGTTAAGTTGTAAGAACTAGCTAGTGAGAAGCCTGAGTCATTAGGCCATACAATTTATAATTAATATAAGCCTATGAGTGATTATTTACAAGCAGCTGCAGGACTGCAGGGCCAGGGGACCACAGGNCCAGGTGCGACCGAGCAACTTCTGCCTACAATGTATAAGACTTCTGATTAGAGTCCTCATTGTTAGCTAACTTCTCTTGAGCTGTGGGAGGGATGCATGGATTGCTCTGGGAAGGGGAAATAGATGAGATCTCCAAAGTAAACTGAGGGTGAGTTGTGGGCAATGGAGGGTAGGAGATGGGGGATGAGANCATAAGNGAATGGAATAGTCNAGCTGGAACAGGGATGAAGTAGGAGAGCAATGAAAGAGATACCATGATAGAGGGAGACACCATGGGAATGGGGAGAAACCAGATACTAGGAAAGTTTCCAAGAATCCACAAGGATGACTCCACCTTAGACTACTAGCAAGAGTGGAAAAGGTGCCTGGACTGTCTTACCACAGTAATCAGATAGGTGAATATCCTAACTGTCATCATAGAGCCTTACTCCAGTGACTGATGGAAGCAGATGCAGAGATCCACACCCAAACACCAGACTGAGCACCA
>LZPO01108760.1:14172-41297 GCA_001675575.1 Neotoma lepida
GCTCCGGGGAAGGTCAGTGTTTTTCTTAAGTCTGCAAGTATTTTGTGGTTTTGGATGTTGAATGTTCTCCCAGACCTCATGTCTTGAAGATTTGGTCCACAGTTCTGGTGCTACTGGGACATGCTGTTTTGGAGGTGGGAGGTGGAGACTAGTTGAAGACAGTCACTGGGCACGTGTCCTCGAAGAGGGGACTGGGGTTCTCCTTTCTCCCCCTTTCATTTCCTGGTCACCATGAGCAATTTCTTCTGTTAATACTCCTGCTGTGATGAGCTGCCNCACCATGGGCTCAAATGCAACGTAAACAAGCAACTGTAGCCTGAAAGCTGGTCAAAGATATCCCTTTTCTCCTAACTTGATTATCCCTGCTATTTAGTTATAGCAATGCAAAGCTGACAGAAAGGATTAGATGAGGCCCACTCAAATCATGGAAGTCAATTTGTTTGATTCAAATNTTAATTCCTATAAAAAGACTCTCAGAAAAACATCCCTGAGAGTTGGTATCATGGCTCAGCCAAGGGTGCATGTAAAATTAACCATCTTAAATTACCAGTACTAATTATGATGCTCACTGCTTTTAGGAGTTTGCATTTGCTTATATGTTCATCACATTTTTTCTTGTCCTGGCTAGTTTTTGTCAACTTGATGAAAGTTACAATCATTTAGGAAGACAGAACCTTAACTGAAAAAAAATGTTTCCACCAGATTGGCCTGTGTGCAAGCCTATGGAGTTATTTTCTTGATTAATGATTGGTGTGGGAGGGCCCAGCCATTGAGGGACTGTGTCACTCCTGGGCTTGTGGTCCGAGTTGTATAAGTTGTTTAAGAAAGCTAGATGACAAGCCATGAGGAGCAAGCCAGTAAGCAGTGTTCCTGGAGGAACACTTTCTTTCTGCCTCCTGGAGTCACTTTCTGTCTCTAGGTTCTTATCAGGTTCCTGTCCCCACTTCCTCAATGATGGACCGTGATGGGGAAGGGTTAGCAAAATAAACACCTTTCTCCCCAACTTGCTTGTGGTCATGGTGTCTCATTACAGCAACAGAAACCCTAACTAAGACACTTCTTCTATCTGATTCATTCTTTTTTTCAGACTTAAAGCATCCAGAGAAAAAGAAGTATGTCTAGATAAGTTAGTGAAGTTAGAGAGAATATGAATATATTTCCACGTATTTAAACATTTTACNGTTATTGTAACTAATAAAAGTTTACTTAAAATTAAAATGCTTTGAAAATTATTTTATGTCTTTAGACTTTAAGGCTGTTAAAAATGTCTGCTTTCCAATGGCTAAGATCAAAAACACAAATGAAAGCTTATGCTGGAGAGGATATGGAGCAAGGGGAACACTCCTCCACTGCTGGTGGGAGTGNAAACTTGTACAGTCACTTTGGAAATCAATATGGTGGTTTCTCAGAAAATTAGGAATGGATCTACATCAAGACCCAGCTATATCACTTTTGGGCATATACCCAAAGGATGCTCAATCATACACAAGGACACTTGCTCAATTATGTTCATAGTAGCTTTATTCATAATAGCCAGAACCTGNAAACAATCTAGATGTCCTTCAANTGAAGAATGGATAAAGAAAATGTGGTACATTTCCACAATGGAATATTACTCAGTTATTAAAAACAATACCATGAAATTTGAAGGCAAATGGATAGAACTANAAAGAAATCATCTTGTGTGAGGTAACCCAGATCCAGAAAGACAAACATGGAATGACCTCACTCATAAGTGGATATTAGCTGTAAAGGATAACAATGCTACAGTCCATGGGCCCAGAGAGACTAGATTGATGACTACCCCAATTGTCACCAGAGAGCCTTCATCCAGTAATTGATGGGAACAGATGCAGAGACCCATAGCCAAGCTTGGGGAAATTCTGCTGAAGAGAGGGAGGAAGGATTGTAGGAGCCAGGGGAGTGAAGGACATCACAAGGGAGCCCACAGAAACAACTAACCTGGGCTCATAGGAGCTCACAGAGTCTGGCCCGACAACCAGAAAGCCTTCATGGGACCAACCTAGGCCCTCTACCTATGTGTGACAGTTGTGTAGCTAGCTTGGTCTACTTGTGGGACTCCTAGCAGTGGGAGCAGGGGCTCTCTCTAACACTTTGGCTGGCTTTTGGGAACCTATTCATCATACTGGGTTGCCTTGTTCAGCTTTTTCCTTTTAAAATCTTCATTTTTTAAATAATATTATACTTAAAAATATTTTCCTTTGTTTGATGGTTCTGGGGATTATATCCAGTGCTTGGCACATGTTGGAGAGATTCCCTACCACTGNGCAATCAACTATAGCCATGCTTTGTACACTATTATTCCTTGAATATCTCTTTTATATTTGGAGTCTTTTATACATATAATTTTGTAGTGTTTTCATGATCTAGAGATTTGAAAATTTTTTTTAACATCTAAAAAAAGTCTATGTGTGAGAAAAGCCATCAATACTCTTAATTACTGTGGATACTGCATGCTACACAACCAGCCTTGCCAGGTAAGATGGGCCTACTGGTGTTACAGCAGCATGGATATAACTATTATGGCGGTATCCAATTGCTTATGGTTGGATTTGAAGCTGTTAAAATTCCTTCNTAAGGGAGATACAAACAAGGTCTCCCTCTTCTCCTCAGGTCCCAATGACAAACCAANGCATGGCTGCCAAAATTGACTCTGGGACTAGTTTACTGGGCTTCCTCACAGGAGAGAGGTTACTTATGGGAGTGTGGGTGTCATAGTTAGGGTTGCNATTGCTGTGAAAAACATCATGACCAAAAGCAAGTTGGGGAGTGAAGAGTTTATTTTGCTTACACTTTTACAACCTAGTCCATCACTGAAGGAAGTCAGGGCAGGACTTTGAGGCAGGAGCTGAAGCAGAAACCATTGAGGAGTACTGCTCACTGGCTTACTTATCATAGTTTTCTCATCTTGCTTTCTTATGTACCCCAGGACNACCTGCTCTGAGAGGTGGCACCACCCACAGTGGGCTAGGGCCTCCCATATCCATCAGTAATTAAGAAAATGTCCCAAAGGCTCACCTACAGTTCCATCTTATGTAGGCATTTTTTTCAACTGTTTCCNGCCTCTCAGATAACTAGCTTGTATCAAGTTGACAAAAAAATTTATCACAATTGATGCCTGTTGACTTGACACACAAACATCTCATTATCCCAGCTACAACCTTTTCTTTATCCTTTGTCCCNAGATGCCATATTAATATTACAACATAAAGGTTAATACAACTTTAAAAGTCCCACACTCTTTAAAAATTCAAATATTTTGAAAGCTTTAAACCTTTAAAGCAGCCTCTAACTATCCAAAGTTATCCAAATTCCAATCTCTTTAAAATTCCAAAATGTCTCAACTGTGGACTCCTGTACAATAAAAATTAAGTTACATACTTTCTTACTCAAAGGAGAAGAACCNGGAAATAGTTACATTCAAATGAAAGCAAAACTGAAGTCCAGCAATACGAAACTCAGTGTGAGACTTCCGGGATCCACCGTTGATTCTCTGGGCTCCTAAGGACTTCTGCAGTAGTTCTACACCTCCGTCTCTGCCACCCACAGCATTCCTGTTCCACTCCAGAGCTGGGGCTGACCTTGGTGGTTGTCCCATGATACCAGAATATGCAAAGTGTTGGGATCGCCACTGCAGCTGGGCTGAACCTTCACNAATAGCTTCCTTGGACCTCCCTTCAAGTACTCTACCCTTGCCATGTGGTGACAAGCCTCAGCTTTTCTTCATGACCCCTTCAAGCCTGGGGCTTCTACTTCAACTGTGGCCTCACATTCACCAATAGCCTTTCGTGGATTTTCATGGCACCAAGCCTCAGCTGTTCTCCAAGACCTCTTCATGCCTTCCAAAGCCAGTAGCACCTGAGCGACTTCGGCTGCCAGCGTGAGATGCAGCCTAGGCTTCCTCTGGACCACAGCTTCTATGTGCTGACCCTGAGAAAACATCCTCAGAAGATTTCATCTCAACGATGCTGGTCTCTTCTTAATCACAGCCGATTCTTCAGGCCCAGTTGAGCTTATTGATTGTCCCAGCAAAGTTCAAGTTTCACTTTAGGGGGTTTGATCTCTTCTTAATCATAGCTGATTTTTTAGTCTTGATGACCAGAACCACAGACTCTCAATTTGAAATATCAAGCCGCACATCGGAATCTTTAAGGAATTTTAGGAACTTCTCTTTGAATCTTCACAAACCAGGTCTCCTCTGCTGCATCTCTCCCTAACCTTCTTAGTTTTTCAAACACTCACAGAACAGCTCACTGAGCTCTGAGCACTCAATGACTTTTTCAACCCAAAGTTCNGAGGATGCCACAATCCATCCCAAGATACAAGGTCAGTCTGTCCCAGCAACATCCCATTACCTGGTACCAATTTCTGTCTCCATTAGGATTTCTATTTATTTATGTTCTATTTACTTCTTACTGCTGTGACAAAGCATCATGACCAAAGCGACTAATAAAAGGAAGAGTTTAATTGGGTTTACGGTTACAGAGGTTAGAGTCCATGATGGGGGGTGGTGAGCAAAGGCCTGGTGGCAGNAACAGCTGAGACTTCATATTTTGATCCACAAGTAGGAGACAAGGAGAGAACACTAGGAATAGCATCTATCTTTTGAAACCTCAAAGCCTGCCCACCTCCAGGGTCTTACTTACTGTTCTATTGCTGTGAAGAGAGACACCATGACCATGGTAACTCTTATAAGACAAAGCATACAATTAGGGGCTTGCTTATAGTTTCAGAGGTTTAGTTCAATATCATCATGGCTGGGAGCATGGTAGCATGAATGGCAGTCATGGTGCTGGAGAAGCAGCTGAGAACTCTATAGCCTGGTCCATAGGTAGGAGAGAGAGAGAGAGAGAGAGAGAGAGAGGTGCAGACTAGGCCTGGCATGGGATTTTGAAACCTCAAAGCCCACCCCAAATGACACACTTTCTCCAACAAGGCCACTCCTCCTAATCCTTCTAATTCTTTCAAAGAGTTCCACTCCCTGGCAACTAAGCATTCAAATATATGAGCCTATTCTTATTCAAGCCACCACAGAAACTTAAAGAAGAAGGAATTTAATTACAGTTTCAGAAGCATAGCCCATGACCATCATGGCGAGGAGTATGGCAGCTAGACGGACATGGTGCTAGAGCAGTAGCTGAGAGCTCACATCAAATCTGTTATTGTATGTAGAGAGAGAGAAAGACTGGGTTTGGCATGGGCTTTTTAAACCTCAAAACCCATCCCAGTGACACACTTCCTCCAACAAGGCCATACCTGCTCTAACAAGACCATACCTCCTAATCTTTCCCAAACAGCTCCACTAATTGTTGACCAGGCATTCAAACATGGGGGCCATTCTCAGTCAAACCCCACCACACCTAGTGACACATCTCCTCCAACAAGGCCAAGCTTCCTAATCTTTCCCAAAGAGTTCCACCAACGAGGAACGAAATATTCAAACATTTGAGCCTATGAGAACCATTCTCATTTAAACCACCACACTGTGATAAATATCATGAGCAAAAATAACTGGGGGAGCAAAAGGTTTATTTTCCTTATGCTTCCACACCACAGTCCATCACTGAAGGAAGTCAGGGCAGGAACTTGAGACAGGAACAGAAGGAGAAGCCATGGATGAATGCTTCTGCTTATTTCTCCTTGCTTGCTCATCCTGCTTTCATACGCACCCAGGATTACTTGCCCAGGGGTAGCACTACCCACGATGGACTGGGATCTAATTAAGACAATGTTCCATAGGCTTGCCTACAACTAGATATTATGGAGGCATTGTTTTTTCAGTTGTAGTTTCCTCCTCTCAGATGACTCTAGCTGTGTCAAGTTGGCAAAAACCTAGCCAGTACAGTGAGTACTCCTCCTCACAAAAGGCTGAACCTGGAAAGACTTTTTCTAGCATGAATAAAGGCTTCCAAGTAGCTGCATTGATGGAGTTCCCTTCAGCTATACTTCATCTGCTTCTATATTCTATTCCCTTCCCCTCANCAAGGCCACATGCAATTAAGGCAAAGGTGCATGCAACAGGTGGTAGTGAATGGCTGGATATTAAGGTGAGGGTCTCCTAACTTTCCCTGAACTCTCCATGAAAGGATGTAAACAGTGAACAAGCCCAGCTGGGATAATCCTTTTGCAAAATGGGTGCAGCCGAACTACCCAAGATGATGGTTGCTTGGCTTGGAGGACAGTCACACCTGCTTTGCAGTAGAAAATTCACAGCTGGGACCATAAACCTGATCAAAAGCTCACAGCTCGTAGTACCTAATGGGCGAACTACTATCATTGTTTTGTTATGTGGACATGTTCTTATCATATTGCCTTCTAGAAATTTATGTTTATGCCAATATATTAATACTGCTCTCACCTTTGTTCAGACAAGCCTCTTTTTACAGTTAGGGGTAGTAGTTAATGTAAAGACTCATTACAATAGTCGAAGTCCTGAGAACACCTGACTGTTGATCATCCCTAAGTGGGACATCTGTATCAGCCTCTCTGAGGCTCAAGGAAATTCACAGAAGAGGGTGCAGAGAGAATGTAACAGGTGACAAAGGGAAGGAGTGTTATTAAAAACTCTCTTCTAGATATGGAGTGGCTGTTGCACTTATGAGCACACAGCAGCCTTGATTATCTCACAAGATTGGGCCTGTCAGCATGCTGTCATGTAAGCTGGATGGACTCACAAGGTTCCACCCATCTCTAAAGAACATAAGCAGTTAAAGGTTGCTGGGAATGGGGAGACATTTTACTCAGGGATGCAGATGCCACTAAGTAGCTAACACTCCTGTAAACATCCTCTTTTTTATGCTCGTGGGAGCAACCCTAACTAAACTCACCGGCTTAAAAAAAGACATGGACATAGAAGGGATGGGCTAGTCAGGAAGAGAAAGGGGATTAGTGGGGTGGAAGGGGCAGAAGAGGATAATGGAAGTAGATATGATTAAAATACATTAGGTATATGTATGAAAATGTCAATGAGATGCATTGTTATGTATAATTCATATGTGCTATCAAATACAAAATATAAATAGAAATGTTTGTATAAAATAAGACAAAACATTGTTCTTTGTTGTACCTGTCTCAGTCGTTCNTTCTGGATTGTGACCCTAGAAGCCTATAATTTGGGGCTTAAGAAATCTTAAGTTAGACTTTCTTTATGCTCTGTGTGCTGTTTACTGATCTGCCTGGCTTGTGTTGGAGGTGCACACCCAGAGAGAAGCTCTTCATCTTGAAGGAGTTCTAGGCCAAGGGGGAAAGACACATCTGAGGCTCAAATAGAAGTATCTACATGGTTATATGCTCAGAAAAATTCAAGTTCTTCCATTTCTTCAGCATATGTGTTTAGTTTTGAAATTAAAATATAGTTACATTTCCCTTTCTCCCCTCTTCCTCCAATACCTTCTCATGCATTCCCTTTCTCTCTCTCAAATTTATGGCCTTTATTTCTTTAATTGTTGCTTTACACACACACACACACACACACTCTTAAATATATAAATACAAACTGTTCGATCCTCTGTATATAGCTTTATAACTCCTGGTACCTACACCTCAGGGATCATTGTGGAAGAAGGGGTAGGGTGATTGTAAGAGCCAGNGGAACAGNAAGTTTGCTGTGAGACTGTGTGTCCTTAGAATGTCAGAGAGACCCATGAACTCTTATCAACATGGCTGCCTAGACATGATGTGAGTAAGGACAACACCAACAGACATGCTGAGATAGAGAGGGGAANATCATGGGGTCCCAACCCTAGACTAAGGAATTCTGAGAGGGGGAGAAATTAGTCTTTCCAGGGAAGATTCCCCATATGTTGGCTACCAAGTGGTCAGCCCCAAAGTTCTTCCAGCTTTAACTAAAGGNCTGCATCCCACGTCCCTGTCCTGGCACACGTGTTAGAATTTAAATAGTTTTGTAGTTCCAGGACTGGCAAAGAATGATGACGGCCACTTTAGATTTGATCCCCTTTTCCTTTGACATCTGAGTTTTCCTTTTACCTGTGTTTAAAATCAGACATTTGTTTAAAGGCTCTCTTTCTCTCTTTTTCTCTTTGTTTCTTTTGACAGGGTGTCATACAGCTCAGGATGTTCTCAAGTTCTCTATGTAGTGGAAAATAACCTTGAACTTCTGATGTTTCTGCCTCTAGTTCTCAGAATGGTTGGCATTATAGTTGTGTACTGCCATCTCTGGTTCCTCGTCTTCCTTGTTTCTTTTTAATGTGGGAAGATATCATGGTTATTGAGTTCTATAGTATTGATAGTGGCTGAGAGTAGCACAGCAAGTTCAAGCTCTATCTGGGCTACATAATGAGATCCCATCTAAAACAAAACAAAAAAGAATGACAGAAGAAAAGAAGTAAAACATTGATATATATTGTTTTTCAAAGTCCCTCCTGTGACGTTCCTTGGTAACACAGTAGAATTATACTCTGTGTTTTAAGCCTTTCTAGTGATTTAGCTGACTTTTCTTAAAAGTAATATTCCTATAAAGATGTCTGTCTGTCTGCCTCTGCCACTCTTTCTTGTTCTTTTCAATAATTCACTATTTCCTCTAGTGGTCTAACGGTGGCATGCCTTTGTTCTCACTTCTCACTTTTTAAGCCCCCTGGCCCCTGCCCCCTGCCCTGCCATTTTCTTCCTCAACAAGTTCCTTTCACACAGGCCTTTCAACTGGGAGATGAGATTGTCCTTGTATGATTTCTGTCACAGCAGATTTTCTCCTGCTTTTTCTATGAATTTAAAAGTCAAGACAAGTATAGTCTCCATCGATGTTCATGTAAGAATGGGACTGGGACCAGCCGAGAACCATGTCATGAACAGCACACATCACACAAGAGAGCACAATGCCAATATATCTGACATGACATGCGACATTACCAAAGTGGCCAAGTCCTTTATAAATCCAACTTTAGGTCATTTATTACAAAATAATTTCTATGTGATCCCCAGTGCTTGCTTTTAAGTAACATATTGCTTCTTTTGAGTTCATGCTGTCCTGAAACTGAGCAAGCCCAGAAGCCTTTGGGGAAATTAGGGAATTCACCAAATTTTGGCAGAGTGCATAGTTCTGTTGCAATCTTTACTTTTACTACGTTAAACCTCAGGAAACTACTTTTTGTACACTGAACTCTTCTGCTGTCTGCCAAGAGAGGTTTCACAAGCAGAGCTGATGCATATCTACTGATTTATAGCCCAGAGGTTAAGAAGCTCAGGGACTGTTATGTCTAAGGCTCATGTTTGAAATCTGTGGGATATGTTATCAGTACCTATAAAATAGGAGNGTATTTAACATAATCAAGTTATGATGATTTCCCTCAGTTCCTGCAGGAGTTGTGATTCCTTCTCCTAGGTGATTGGAAACTTTTCTCAGGAATACTTTTCAAATCTCTCTTTGTTTATTTCTGCATTTGTTCTCTGTATTTGTTGGTCTTTTCTCACCAACCAGGTTACTTTGTTAGTCNTCTTCTGGTTTCTAATCATCCCTCCCTTTTCTTGTACCATTTAACAGAGGGATGTAAATGTCACTTGAAGTCATACATTGACAAATTTTTGAGAAGTCATGATCTTTAGCAAAACCAAGGCAATCCTGGTTACTTGATAAACAGAAGGGACTGCAATGCTTAGCATTGTAAAGAGGTCACAGTATTAGTTCAATGAAACAAAATATTGAGGTTTACTTTTTTTTGTATTCAAAATTTTACCTGCACATGTAATTAATATGAAATGCTTTGGCTGTGGCAGCCACTTTCCTCTTAAGAAACATGAGGATCCTCAGACATTTTCCGCAAATCTTAATGCCAGTTACAGGACAAGTATCCCAACCCCAAGTGCCATGCCATGACCATGTTCACCTTCTGGTTACAGATAGACCTATTTCCCGTAGGTCAGCTGTGAATCCTCACTGTCAGTAGATTTCCTGTTTACTGTAGTGTGGGTGGGACATGAGAGTGGGTGACATGGGGAAACAGATTTAATTCCTTCACCTCTGTATGACTTTCAATACTNTATTCCGATGGAGGCTGATTTTCCCATAGGTTTNAGGAAGCATTACGGCTTTCGCATTCTANGCACAGACAAAAGGAAATTTTCTTTCCACAAACTAGAGCCTTCTTTAGGACCCATGTCTCCCAAGTTCAGGCAGAATGAGTCAGTGCGTATTTTTAGATGGATTGCTGATAAGTGTACTTGGAATGTCACCTCCCACTGTGATAATGGTGGTGTTGGTATCATGAAATGTTGTCATGGAATTTTTCCAGTGACAGCCTGCTTGAGAAAAACTAGACAGACATATGACACACACACATATGTTTAGATGTGTATGATTGTGGGATGCAAATAGATATGCCACTGGTTATATTGGTGGATAGCGTGTTCAGATGTGTTTGAAACNTGAGGCCGAGACTGGGACAAGAGGCAATGTCTTTTCAGACACTACAAATATTGAGGCCCCATGCTTCAGAGGGCCTGGGGGTCTGCACTCACCTANAGCTTTTAAACGTGTCCCTTTGGCACTTGTGATAATTGGAGCTGCTGCCATATCTATGGACAGGGTCATACCAAGTCAATCATGCCAGTGCCCAACATGTTTTCTAGATCAGGCATTTACGAAATTGGGCCACCAGGATTGTGCTGACAGCCTGATTTGCAGTGACTTGAGTTGTTTATATAGACAAAGATTGGCAAAAGCCATTTCTCTGGGCCCCAATCACCCTGGGGGTGGCCCTGGCTAGAGGCACAAGTTTGGAAATAGTTTGTTAATGAAAATCCTGGAACTAGATGAGCTCATGANGGAGGGTGGATAGATAGGAAAGGGGTCACACCAGAACTCCTCAGGGGCTGTGGAACTGGCAGGCTCACACCCTGGGAGCNTCCACTGCACTTAACAGGGGTTTTCCTACATGGATACGCTGCCAAGCAGCACGAGGCCTGGCTGACCCAGGTAGACACAAAGGCCATCTTCACGTGGCAGTCACCAAGGTAGCTTTTAAATTTGACACTGTCCCTCTTGCTTAGTTCAGGTAGACAAAGCAAGTGTAAAGTGGCTTGAAGGTGGGAATATTTGTGTAAACCACACTAAGGCTTTAGTATTTGTGGAAAGGGGAAAAATCTTATGTCAAAAATGGCAGAACAATGAGTGTGTGGGTTGGAGAGTTGGTGGGTGGTACAGCAAGGGATGCTTACTTAGCTTTTCCGTTCTCATCTACGTATTTCAATCACTTGTATGGTTTCCTGGAGCCTAGGTTTATTATCTGCACAGACCAGAACAATTGAACAACTAATGTTTTGCTTTGGCTTCGTAGATACAGAATTAGTGTTTTTATCTCAATATTTTTAACATTAACCAGTCTCCCACTCTTCCTTCAATTGTCTGCAAGTTTTAGTTTTGGATCAGAATTATCAGCATTTGCTTGGATTCTTTCCTTAACTGCTTACATGCATTAAATACCTTTCCCATCACCCTGACTCCTAACATAAGGCCTTGGACCAGAAGAGTTCTTAATTAAGATTTAGCAATGCTCATTAGGACTATGGTTTGGTAAGAAGTAAACATTTAAAAAGAATCAGAGAATGTTAATTTTCCTGAATTTACATTTGTAAAAGCCTGAAGAATTAAAGCAATCATCCAGTCCCATGAAAGACAACTTCTTGAGTTAAGTAGGTCAAAATCATCTTCTTGGTAGCCTGTGGCTTTGCATAAGACAGAGCAAAGGAGAAGAGTTGTGGTTTTCAGTTCAGGAGAGGTGGTGCTCTGAACTAATACATCAAACACAGCACATTTGGCTTCCTGGGCCTACCACACTCTNAGCTTCTCAGGTGACTCTGAGCCCTGAGCCAGGGACACTTACTGTATGTGAATGAATCTGCTCAGAGTTGTTGGGGAAACTTCAATCTCTGCAGGATGTTCCTCACTGTACACTATCTGGGATACACAAAATGTTTAGTGGGTCACTTGAATGAAAAATAGGCAGTAGGAGATAATAATACAGGTCTCTTTTCGGAGATGCTAGAATATACCTATATTTTTAGGCATAGTCACAAGCAAAAGGGAGAATTTGCTGCTCATTCATGCTCCCTAAAGGATCATATTTTCAAACAAGGCCCCCTGAAGGCAATAACATGAGTAAGGAGTGGATGTGAGGGAAGAGGAGTCTGGGGACAGGAGGACAAGCATGGATGGGGACATAGANATAGTCCAATTCAAGTGTATTCAGACTGTAGTTTTCTGCTTTATACATGTGCAAGTTACACCCACCATTTTAAGGGGCTGGAGGTTAATTGTCATTGATCTGTCAACTGTGAACTCTGCTGGGCTGGTCTTGGAGGAAGTGGATGACAGATGGTCAGCTGCTCATCACAGAGGCAGTGCACCAAATGACATCATAGAATTAAGAGTGTATGCCTAATTATTGGTGTTGGTGTTTTTGTGTGTGTATGTGTGTCTGTACATGTGTATGCTTATGTGTGTGAGGTATGTGTATATATATATGTGTGTGGTATGTGTATATATGTGTGTCTGTATGTATGTATATATGTCTGTCTGTATGTATATATGTCTGTCTGTATGTATATATGTATGTGTGTGTGCTGAGAGTTGGAAAGTCTTCTGAATTGATGGCTTTGCCCAGGCGGACACTGACTACTGGATGTCAGGACTCCTTGAATGAGAAAGTAAGAGGCAAAGTAAAAGGAGGCAAATAAATACTCACTTTTAAAGAAATCTTTTCCCCGATGGGATCTTCAGTCATTTTTGGATTTTCTACTTTTTACAACTCTCTAGCTGGATTCTTCTGAGTTGAGATAAAAGGAAAGATGAGGTAGGAAGCATTCAGAGTGAGCTTAGGGAACAGTAGTTTTGCAGCTTATTAAAAAGTGGCCTTCTGGGAATGTTGTTCTGCTGAAATAAACAGAGCCTTGTGTGGCTTTATGGAAATGGGATCTTTCCTTGAACAGATGTCCTCCCCAGCTGTTTGGAAGAAATTAGCTTCTCCTCCCTCTGCCTTTTCAACTGGGGGAGGGCTGTTGGATTGTCTTTGATGTCTGATTAAATTTTTAAATCCTGATGTATGTTCTGTAGGGGAAATTCATAATTTGTGAATGAACGGGAACACACACACTTTTTTCAGTCAATAAATTATATCAAAGCTGGGTCTGAGAAGCTTGAAGCAAAATCTCCACCATATTCCTTCATTCTTCCCTGTCTCCTTCCTTTATGACCATCCTCTTCTCTGCTGAAGCGACATGGTGCAGGGAAAATCTGTGGATTGTTCATTATGACAAGTATGACAAGCCCAGTTTGAACTTCGCACAGACTCAGCCTCAGTTTCCTCTTTGTGTGCCAGAAAGAAGGAGGGAGGGAGGGAGGGAGGGAGAGAGAGGGAGGGAAGGAGAGGGAAGGAGATGGAGGGAAGGTGAGATTAATAGCAGGGATTCTGGGATCAAAGAGCCAAGATTATAGTCTTGACTCAGCCAACCACTTGCCAGCTGAGTGTCTCAGAGAAGTCACTTGATCTGCCCTTGAGTCCTTTTCTCATCTGTAAATTGGTGACAGTAGTATGTATCTCATAAGGCTGTGGTATTGACTGGATGAGGTAATATATGAAACCTGGCTCATAAAATGGATTTGTTGCTTTTAATATAGTTTTTGCAAAGGAGANTCAGCATATATATTATTTATTAGATAGTTATCATTAGGCATTTAGGGTTGGGATCTAGCTTATTTGGGTAGTGANGGCTAATTTATAAACGCCTCTTTTGCTCAGAATTTTCCCCAGAGTCAGTTATGGATTTTCTCTGTCCTTTGCTCGAGGTCACTGTATCTTGTACAGAAATGACATCATCTTCCCTGCAACTGATTGACGGAGGCCTCTGNCTACTTTCCCAGGTTCACATAGCAACTGCTCTCCTGCTGTCCAGCTTGTAAGTTTGTAGGCAATAAACTCTACTAGCTTATGGACCCATGCACTGCAAAGTAGTGTTCTCGGTTCTCTCCTCTCCTTGCTTCCTGGCTCCCCCTACCCCACTCTTTCCCCCATCACCTCTGTGTGCCTCTCAAANTTTTAGAACGCCCCTGCCTAATGAAGGGCCTTGGAAGGCACTCCTTCAGCATGTCCAGAGCTGTGTGTTGTGGGTAAAAGAGAAACATCTCTTCCTATAATATGCTTCAAAGTAGGCCAGCAAATAAAATCTCACACTCATTGATTGTGCCTGATTTGTGTGTATCTGGCACCAACCATGTCATGCTTCAGTACTTTAAAGCAATGTTTCTCCACACACTCTATTTGCTTGCTATGCTACCTAGATCCATTAAGTTCTTGGTAGGAGGGAAGTAAGGGGCTATGGAGCCTTGTTCCTGGAGTAAACACCACCCCGAAGTATAAAGGCACATTTTATAAGGGCAGTGGAATGGCCTGCACTTCACTGTCTCCTAGACAAACTCTAGAGACTCAGTACTTCAGAAAAATGACCAGGACATGGGGAGCTAATGTGGAAGGCAGTCCTGGCTAAAATATGCCTTGTGAATTGTTCTCTCATTTCCTTAGTTTGCTTTATAAAACAATGGGAGGGGGACTGAAATGTTCACATTGAGAAAACATATTTGTGAGGATTGAGGGTTACTCAGTAGGGCTTCTGGTGAGGACAAAATACCTACTTGTCTTTTGAGAATTAGAACATTATGTATCAGGTACACATATACTTTACACACTGTGCAGTCCCAGTTAAAGTGATTTCCCATACTTAACATGGTTTAGTTTCTCTTGTTGCTTTATTCAACAAATATCTACTGAGAGTGGACAATTTTCCAGAGACTATGCAATGCACTAGAGACCATGTCCTGGCCATGTAGAGTTGGTGTGTGTGTGTGTGTGTGTGCGCGCGCCCACGTGTATGTGCACTGAGGAGGTATGAGCACATTAGGAAACTTTCAGCTACTGTGGAAGTGCAGAGTAATTTGTTTCTCACAATTACCTCCTTTACAGGGGTGAAAATTGAGGCTCTGCAGAGCAGAGCAGAATTTGAGTGGGTTTCTTGACTATCAGTGTGGTCTTTATGTTTCCCTTTGAGTTGGGTGTTTGGTGATGACCCAGNNGAAAAGTAGTTGAGCTGTCTGGCTGGATTGGAATGGGTAGTGGGGGTGGAGTTTTCCACAAATATCTCCACAAGAGCTCTTGAGTGTATCACAGATGGGAGCAGATGGGAAGCAATGAGTGATGTGGTCGCCAGAGGGTACTTAAAGCTTTGCCAATCTATGAGAACATCATAGACTTTCTGTGCCTCAAGCTTAGTAATTCTGTACCAAGGTCATTCGGAAGGGCCTGGGAAGGATACCTCTCGAGGTGTCTCGGAGGAAGCGGATCCTTCCTAGGGGCAGAGATAGACTCTGAGTGGTGGGCATGCTCAGTTTCAGGGAGTTAAAATTTTCCTGTATAATTATTTTTGTGTATTTGTATCTATTATGTATTTCTGACCTATAAAATTAACTTAATAGTCATCTTCCTTAAACTCTCTTTATTTCAACCTGAAAGGCAATTTTGAAAGTTTGTCATTTATTTAGCTAANCATTATCTCACTCTGACATTAGAGATTCCTTAAACACTTANTGATCAACACAGGAAACATTAGAAAGTGTGAAATCAACCTTCTTTTCTTTTATTGNATAACAACACCACAGANAATAATAGGGTTAACATAAAAAAACAAAACAAAGCAACANGTAAGATCAACTCATAGATTTACGTAGAAGCGATGTTCAGCCTACACTCATCATAGACAAAATATTATAATGACTTTATAGATAGCCTTAGTTAATAAGAACAATGAAAAATCTTATTTTGGGGGTTTGAATTGGGACTGGCCTGTCAGGAATCCAAGGGATTCAGTCTTCAGCTTTCCAAAGAACACTTAAGATTTGTAAATAAGGAAATAGCAGCTAGAAATTAAACGGTGGAAACTTCTCACTGGTGTGGATTATATCCTGGGTTAAGGATTCCTACTCTTCCTCCTTGTAATGTTAGTATTTGAGCTTGTTTGGGCCCCATGTTAGCCTCATCTAATCTAACCTAGCAATCACAACAACCCTTTGCACCTGAAAGTCTTGAAGGACTGACAGCTCCTGAAGTCAGTCAACTAAAGTTTCATGTATTTATTACTGGTTAGTTTTGTTGACTTGTGACTGCATTTCTTTATCACAAGAGANCAGAAGCTTGTGTACTACATTTGTCAGATTCCTTTGGCAATTGGCTGTCAGTTAGGTCTGACCACTAGAAGACACGATAGGAAATATGAAGGCAGTGAGGAGAGCCATTTTCTTTCTGCTGAGACATCCTGTCTGTCACCAGCATCAGCAATAGGAGAATAAGTTGTCTTTGGGTTCTGCTCTCTAACCAGAGAGGGGCATGCAGCTTAGCNGTAGATTAGTTGTCTAACATGCCCAGGGGCCTGGGTTCAACCCCCAGTACTGCAAGTTAGCAAAAGTTTTTAAAAACCAGAGTCTAGGTGACTATAAATGAAAGAGTGATAATTTTCAAAATTTAAAATACAATATGGCTTCACATTAAACACCATAAAAGCTAAACTAATTAAGTGCATGTCTTTTGTGTGATGGCCACCATACACATGGCTGGGTTTGGGTTACTGTAATTTACATCTACTATAATTTTTTTTAACAGCAAATGTTGCTGCTGCTTATATAAATTGAAGAGTAATTCACACCTAATTTGGGTTTCATGATAAATGAGATACATCCTAAGAGCTTTCTATTAATTCCTAACTCACTAAAACTTTCTGCCATTTTGGTTGAGTTGAGCAGGCAGAGGAAGCACGATAGTGGGTTCATTGCTTCATCATTGTTCATAGATGACTACTTTTTTGAGAGCAAGGTAGTTGAGAGTGCTTCTTGATGGGCTTTTTTGAGCTCTAAAACCAGTGCAGAGCCTATGGTGCAGAGCCTTGCACCAATTCTATGCTTGGTTCTGCTTTTAAGAGGACCTTGAGAGTTGGTTTTGGAAGAGGTGGACATAAAGTTTTCATTTGGCTTCCTTTTATGAAACAACTTAATTCTATTGTGACCTTTTCATGCTAAAACACTGCTCCCCTGCATGGCCTCTGAAAACACATCACCATCTGCATTGCATTAAAAGGAAAGACCAAGATTTTTGGGCTTCATGTTCATGGTGGCTTAATTTCTAACAGAAAGGGATGAATTTAACAAAAGATGGTTTTTAAGGGAAGCCCATTCTCCTCTATTGTTAGCTGTTATAAAAATGTAAGCTTCCTCACGCTGTTGTCATTGCGCTCCTACCCCTAGTGAAAGAAAACAGTAGAAAATCTAACTAGCCCTGTATCTATTAAAGAAATTGAATTTGTAATGGAAAACCTTCCTATAAAGAAAAGGAAATCGGACATGACTTGATGGGTTTACATTTTGTTCTCCAAACTGGTTTGTGTGTTTTGGCAGTTCAATTGAATTCTGCTGGACTCTGGAGCACAGTGACGGTCCATGGACCGGACACTGAATGGAGATAAGGACACTTCACAGACAGGGGGCANCGGCTGTGGCATCTCTACAGAAGCACTTCATTAAAATTTGGCTTTCATATGTAATTATNGTTAAACAAAGGGTTCTTTCATTTGATATTTTTTTCTACTAAATTGAGTGGTCACTTTATAGTATGAAATGCTTTTCCAGTGTTCTCACAAAAATAAATGTGTAATGCAAAGAAATAAAACTAGCCAATGGAAAGTTGTCTTGAATTCTATCCCCTGCTACACATATGGTTCAATGAAAGCTGGGTTTATCTAGTGTGGCTGTCCATGACAGTTCATCTTCATTGTCAACTTGTCTGGGCTTGGAATCACCTAGGAGACACACCTCTAGGTGTGCCTGTGAGAGTGTTTCTAGAGGTTTACCTGAGGAGAGGAGACCCACCCNGAAACTGGAAGACACCTTCATTTTGACTGAATAAATGGAGAAAGTAAGATAAATACCAGGATTTATGTTTATCTACTTCTAGACTGCAGATACAATATGACCAGCTGCCTCACTTGCCTCCACCAAAGCCACTCTTGTGTGTAAGACGAATTTCTAAATGGTCTTATTAATAAAATCATGGAGTAAGAAATAGGGGTGAAAAATCTGACAGAGATCAGAGGAATTAGGAACAAGCCACCAGCTAGCCTCACCTCACCAATGCCGCTGCTTCCAAAGAGAGCAAAGAGAGAGAGACTTCCTATCTAAGCAGGCCTTTTATGCCTGTCTATGCAGCTAACTCATTTCCTCTCTCCACCAAGCTACATCATTTCCTGTCTGTCTGTACAGACCTCCAGAACTCTATGGTTGATGCTAGGATTAAAGGTGTGTGCCACCGCCTAGCTTGTTCTCTAGTGTGACCTTGGACTCACAGAGAACCAGACAGATTAAGGACATGTGCTAACATTGCATGACTTTTGTTTTTACTGCTAGTGGCTGGCTGACCTTTTTCCTCTGATCCTCAGATAAATTTTATTGAGGGACACAGATAAATATCACCACTCTCACAGCCATAGCTTTCTCATTATGATAGACTGCGTCCTTACACTGTGAACTAAAAGGAATCCTTCCATCCTTAAGCTGCTGATGTTGGGTCTATTTGTCACAGAAATAAGAAAAATAACTGGTCTGGAGAAATTGCTCATTGGGTAAAAGTGCATGCTGGGCAAGGCTGGTGACCCAAGTTTGATCCATGGAACCCACATTAAGGTTCCATTAAGGACATAAATAACTCCAAAATATTTTTCTTCTGACATCAACACATGTATTATGGTACATGTTCACCTCTTCCCCTTCCCCCACCATCATGACACACACATACAAGCAAACAATACTAATAATAAAGAAGAAGGGAAAAACAACTTACATGCTGCCTCTGGAAAAGCCATCTGCCCTCTCCCTGTATGTCTCTGTGTTTGCTCTCATTATCAGCTGTGAACCTAGGGTCCAGTGCACCCTAAGTAATTGCTCTACTATACCATTGAGCCATACCCCCAGCATCTTCCTACAATGGAAAAAATGTTGGAGACAGTCTAACTCTGCTCTTAAGATCCTTCTGCTTCAGTATCCTAGGGTTGGAATTGCAGGGATGCACCATACCCAACAGAAGAGCCATATTCTAACCATACGCATTAGTCTTTAGCTTTATCTGATATCATCCACATTTAGACTTCAGTTCTTACTTTTCCTCTCAAAGACCATTGTCATGATGCATATCTTTTATCTAATTGTTACAAGAGAGATAAAAAATCAGGATGTCTAAAACTGAAAGTTTTGTACTTCTCACAAATTTACCTTTTAGTGATAATAATACATATTCTCTAGTCACTCAAATTTGGAACTCTGAGTATTGCCCTGGCTGTCTCCTTCTTAGCCAATGTNCAGCCAGTTGTTAGAGTAGAACGCACTTGACTCTTCAGATCTTTGGGAAGTCTATAGAGCCTCAAATAGTACCACAGATATTTTTGTTGCACAAAAATGCAGTGAAATTCAATATTATGTTAACAGTTTGCAGTTAAGATAAAATACTGCATCCAGGGAAGAAGGCTGTGTAATCAGCTGGCCTTCCCAACTAAAACAGCTACTTCCAACAGAACATGCCTGCATTAGGTTACCAAGTTAGTGCAGTGTTATAGGGGCCCCCTGCAGACTTAATGTTCAGGCTTGGAGAAGTACCACAGCCCTGAAGATCCATGAAGTTTATTAATTTTGCTAGGATAACAAGGCAAAGCCTGTCATGAAATGACTCCAGCCAGTTCTGCAGCCAACACAAAATTGTTCAACAGGGAAGGGATTAAACATGAGCAAAGTGGAAAAGACAGTTAATTTTTTGTGTGACTCCTAATGAAAATGGAATGTTGAAAAAAAACAAGGAACCTCAAACATTTCTGGAAAGGGCCTAATGGAGTCTTTCTTATTCTTCCCTGCCAAATCCAATTGTATGATAATACTTTAAAGGTTGAAATTATAGACAAGTGGCCCATTGGCATCTATGAGATTGCTGAATGTCTAAGGATTTATCCAGTGTGAGTCAAAGACTTTACAGAACTATATGTCATGAATCTTTAGAGTTGCTGCCAAATATTAATATCTATGCTATTTCAAAATAAATTTATTTACACACATACATACATATGTACCTAATATGTATACTTATACGCACATAATTAGATTTTCACACATATGTATATATTCCTTACTACACAAACAGGAAGGACAAGATACAGTCTATGTGTGGTTGCATGCATGTCTGCAATCCAAGAACAGAGGAGACAGAAACATGAGGATCATTGAAATTTGCTGCCTGCCAGTCTAACAGAAAAAAAGAAAAACAAAAAGAAAAAAAATAATGCAAGCTCCAGGTTCTGCGAGGGACTCTGACTCAAAGGAACAAGGTTGAGGTCTAGCAAGATGCCTCAGCAGGGTAAAGTATTTTCAGCCAAACCCGATGGCCTAAACTTGATCCCTGGGACCTATATAGTGAAGGGAGAGTGACAACTATTACAGGTTGTTCTCTGACCTTGTATCCATATTGTGATATGTGAAGCGATTCCCTCAATAAATAAATGTTATTAAAAATAAGAGAGCAAAGGGACAAGGTGGAAAGCGGTAGAGGAAGAGTCTTCACCTAATGCCTTCATCTAGCCTCCACGGTCTCACTCCACCACAAACGTGCATACAGCACATATAAAAGATACATACACAGGAAGATATACTTCACATGCATCTATATACTTACACGCATGCTCATGATATATAATACATAAAAGAGTGTACTTAGGTCTTCTTCATTTTTATATTTTTGCATATTGTTGAAAAATTTCTGTAGTTCTTGCAGTTCGGAATTTTTGATGTTTATTAATCCTGACATGAAACAACTAAATTAATTCTTGGCCTTTATCTAGGCTTGCAACAATTTCAATGTTTATTTTCCTTGCTAGAAATTGAATTTAGCCCACCAGTACATTTCATTAAGATCAGCAGATGGTAATTGCTTTCCAGCTGAGTTAGGCTGGGTTTGAACCAATGACCTTTGTTGTAAAAATCTCCCTTTTCCGTCTCTTGGACTATGTATTTGCCAGGTTAACCTTAAAGTTGAAAACAGCATGTCTTAATAAACACTTCCATGAGATGTCTTGATCATCAAATTGTATTGCTATACATAAAATAAACCTATAGGACTACTTTGCTAAAATAAAGATTTTGGAATAGTTTTTCTTTTCCAGTAAGTTTTAGGGTAGGAATCACAAATGACTTCCAACATGTTATGTAATGCTGTGGAAGGGAAGGATTCCTTTAGCATTAATTTTTTTCTTAAGTCCTGTTCTCTATAAACATTTAAAAGTTTATTGTGCAAGGAACTAAGTTTCCCAAATGAAGCATGGATTAGCTTTTTATTGAGAATTTACTGAGAATTTCGGGCCACTTGTGTAATCTCAAGATCCTCCTAAAAATGGCTGTTAGAGAAAGCTAATGTGATGGTGGTCTCACATTTGCTCCTTGACCCGAGCATTTCCCATGGGAATAAAGGAAAAACAAACCCAAGATGACTTATTCTCTATGGCTTGTCAATACAGATATTAGGAGCTTGATTGATTTTTGTGGGGATCAATGAGGTCACACGTTAAAAGCTGATGGATTCCTAGACCTTGTTGCTTCAAGCATCATATAAGCCAGGCTATATCCTTTCCCAGAAGCTGCAGAAGAGTTACAATTAGATGTCTCCATAATTAAGACATGACCTAGTGATCCTGTGATAGGAAATTGTGCTTTTCTTTACCTCAGAAAAAAAGCACACTGGGAAGACTAACTTGAGCAAATGTGTTAAGTGACAAGGTCTTTCCCAGTCGGGTGTGTACTTAACCTGCTTTCACCAATGCAGGCTTAGCATTCTCTTGGGCAAAGCTTGCTCTCTGGTACCTTCCGACTCAACTGAGGTCACCCTCCAGTCCCTTCTCCTCACTTTTTCCTGTGCTCCAGGACTGTTCATCCTCNAGCAGTCCTGTTAGGAAGTCCTGTAGATTCTTTTGTCTACAAATATTCAGGCTAATGGCTAATAGGTATTTCCAGAACCATCATTCTTGTAGGTCATCAATTTATTTGTCCCTTGGGTTGCTATGTAGTCTCCTAACCAAATTCTTAACCTCCATGCTCCATCCCATACACGGGAGCAGTTAGAGTTTCGAAAATGTACACAAAACTGTGCTTCTTTCCTAGTTCCCATCTTGGTTAGTTTAAGATTCAGAATCCTTATCCACAGGATTTATACTGCACTTTATTCTGCATCCCTTCTCTTTAGAACAGGAGACATTCTGATCCTTCCACACCCCCATTCCTCACTCCCACCTCTCCTTGCCTCCCAGGTTTCTCAAACATCCTAGACTTCAACTACACATACACATTTTTTGCTCCTCTCTATCAGAAAATATCCCACTGTCCCCTGATTCCTACCCCAATATACACTGTACAGTAACTTCCCTAAATGTCATTCCATACTTAGGTTAGATGGTGCATTTTCCCAAAGTCTTCCTCTGAGTCTAAAGTAGGCAGTCTAAGTCAGTCTCAAACAAAGCATTGGATTTTATTATCTTGCCTAGCAATTATTACTATGTGTTCCTTTCCCCTGAGCCACTCTCTACCTGAATATAATGTAATCTGGCATCTTCTATTTATTGTTTTTCTTCCACTAAAATGATGTGTTACAAATGACGTAGGGACACCTATCTCTTCCTCTGGATCAGCACCTAGAACTATGAACTTGGTACATGATTAGCTCAGTAGCTGTTTGAAGACATGAATAAATGTGCAGCCATCTAGGTTAGTCATTCCTCATCAAGGCAGGAAGCATGGCTCTGTTTATTTTCGGCTAGTCAGTTCTCATGCTGCATTTCCACCATTCTCACCCTTTGCCCTCTGCCTTTGATCTGTACCCTGATTCAATCTTTGGTCACTTCTAGCCAGGAGTAAGTCCCTGAGCTTTTAGTTAGATCGCCTGATTTAAACTCTTAATACTTCACTGATTCCACTTTTATAACAACTATTGCTTATGAAAAGACCTTAAATTTTCTTAACAAAAGTAACTTAAAAATACTATTAAAGATGTTATAATATTTATAGAAACAAAGAAAAGAAATTACATTCAACCAACATCCTAATAGTTTTGTCTCTCCTTCCAAAATATTTATGTTTTAATTATCCATACATGGTATATTTTTGTATGGTTATATTAAGTGTGTGTACAATTTTGAGTTTTGCATTTGATGTAATATTTCATGAACAGTTTCATGTTACTCCCTATTTCTTGTTTGTTATGGTCTAAAATGTTCTATTAATTATATGCTATAATTGAATATTCAGTATCAATAAAAGAGTTAGATTGTTTACAGTTTTTTCTTAATATAATATAGTTATGAATATTGTATAAATGGTCTTTTTCTTTTAAATTATTTACTTTGGCATAGTTCCAAGCAAGAGACTTAATGGGCTAAAGGTTTAGATTAACACACACACACACACACACACACACACACACACACACACACACCCCATATACACATATAGAGCACATGTATTACTTCCTTCTTCAATTAAAGCTTTACACATATTTCCAATGCTATAAGCTATGAATTGATCCTTTCATGTGCAACTCACCTGCATTGGGTTTTTCTTTGCAAAATCTTGACAAACTCAGTGGTTGTATTCTTTTTCAATTTTTTTAATTGACTGCAAATTGTAAGGTGTAGTGTGCTACTTTGTGTTTATTTCTTTTCTGTAGTTTTCCTCATGAGAATTTACTGTGGTACCATTTTATCTGTTTATTTCTAGAAGTCTTAGTGGTATTATTTTTTATTTTATTGAAAATAAATATTTTTCAATTAATATATCCTGATTATGGTTTCCCCTCTCTCTACTCCTTCCAGTTCCTCCCATTCCCCTTCCATCTGGATTCACCTTCTTTCTGTCTCTCCTTAGAAAACAAACAGACATCTAAAGGATGATAACAAAATCAATAAAAATAAAATAAAACATAACAAAAACAAACAAATTAGAATAGTACAAACAGAAGGAAAAGAGCTCAAGTAAAGTCACAAGAAACAGATGTAAATGTAGAGACCCACTCATTTGCACACTCAGCAATCCCACAGAAACACAAACTGGATATATATGTAACATATACGCCAAGAACCTGTAGGGTAAAACAGAGAAAAAGATAAAATTAAAAAACAAACAAATACACAAACAAACAAGAAATGACAACAACAAACTGTTCTGATTATGAGACAAGGAACCTCCAAAGATGCTGTTGAGTTCATTTTCTGCTGGCCGTCTGCAGCCTTCCCTTAAGAGTAGTTTGTTTGTCCAGTTTTCTCCCTTGGAGAAAATTTTCATTTTCATTTACAAGTGGTTATCAATTGGAGATATCTCCTGGGTTAGGGATAGGGGTATGCATCCACTTCTTCCAACCCTAGTCCTCCACCTAGTGCAGACCCAGGCAGGCCCTTTGCATGCCATCTCACTATCTGGGAGTTCATATGTGTGTTGGTCCTGTTGTATTTAGAAGGCCTTGCTTCCTTGGTGTCCTCCATTCCCTGTGGCTCTTACACTGTTTCAGCCATCTCTTCTGAGGTGTTTCCTGAGCCCCAGTGGGAGGGATTTGATGGAGACATTGTTATTAGGGCTGAGTTTCTCACTCTCTGCATATTATCTGGCTGTGGATCTCTGTATTTGATCCCATTTGCTGAAAGAGGAAGATTCTTTGGTGATGGCTGAGCAAGGCACTAATCTATGAGTACAGAATGAATGTCACTTAGGAGTCATTTTACTGCTACATTCCTTTAGTAGAACACTAATATTTGTTTTTTTTCCTACGTCCTTGAGGTATCTAGTCTCAGGTTCTTGGTCACCCAAGCAGCATTGATTATGGGTTCCATCTCATGGATTGGGTCCCAAATAAAATCAGATATTAGTTTGTGCCATTGTTGCACTAGCATATCTTGCAGGCAGGACACCTCTGTAGATTGAAAGGTTTGTAGGAGGGTTGGTGTTTACATTTCTCCTTTGGTAACATACAAAGTACCCTCTGGTATCGAGAACACTAGCCTGTAGGGGTGAAGGCCATAGGTAGGCTCCAGCTGAACTTCTCCATGTTCAATGAGTTGTGAAGGTTTTATCTCCAGTAATAGGGCCTCGCTCTTAGTTTGTAGAGAGCAACCTACAGTCTTGGCAACAGCTTGGGTTATTTGGGGATTCCCATGGGTCCCCTTTGGCTGACCACTCAATTAAATGTAACTAATTCCTGGTACTAGAGGCTTCATTTGGTGACAAGAGAAGTCCGACTGGGGCTTTGTCTCCTCTGTGATTTGATGACTTCATTTAGATAACCTTCTTATATGTACATATTTTAGGACACTTCTACTTAAGATACTACCTCTCAAATGCCCCTTAATTTTATCTGTCCTTCCCATATTCCCTCCCCCATTCCACTTTTCTCTCCCCTTTAACATTCCTCCCATCCATATATAGAACTATCTATTCTATTTGCCCTTCCTAGAGGGATCTACCCTTCTCTCCTAGTCTTTTACTCTATAACAAACTTTTGTGGATCTATGTATTGTAACTTGCTTATCATTGACTGAACAGCTGACAACACATACAAACTAAAACATACCATATTTGTGTTTTTGCATCTGAGTTATCTCACTTTTATGGTTCCATTCATTTGCTTCCAAATTTCATGATTCCATTTTTTTAACAGCTGAGTAATATTCCATTGTGTAAATGTACCACAAATTCTTTATCCATTCATCTCTTGAGGAGAATCTAGGTTGTTTCCAGTTTCTGACTATTGTGAATAGAGCAGCAATGAACATGGCAGGGCAAGTGTCTCCGTGGTAGGATGGAGTAACCTTTGAATATATGCCAAAGAGTGGCATAGCTGGATCTTGAGATTTCCATAGTACAAGTTTGCACTCTCACTAGCAATGGATGAGTGTTCCCCTTACTCCACATACTCGATGGCATGAGCTGTCATTTTCTTTATTGAACTTGACTGTTCTAATGAGTATAAGATGAAATCTAAAGTAGTTTTGATTCGCATTTTCCTGATGACTAAGGATGTTGAACATTTATTAGTGTTTCTTTAATTGTTTGAATTTTCTCTTTTGAGAATTCTCTGTTTAGATCTGTACCTCACTTTTTATTTGGGTATTTGTTTTTTGGATATCCAGTGTTTTGAGTTCTTTATATATTTTGGATATTAGCCCTCTCTCAGGTGTGTAGTTGGTAAAAGTCTTTTCCCATTCTGTAGGCTGCTGCTTCGTTCAAATGATGATGTCCTTTTCTTTGCAGAAACTTCTGGGTTTCATGAGGTCCCATGTAATAATTGTTCTACTTAGATTTTATTGCTATAAATTATTAGTTTTAGGATAGTACTATTTATTCACTATCAGAGAACAAAAACACTGATCTATATTTATGAAACTAAAATTTATTTAATAAAATGCCATTATACATCCAACAGAGAAACAAAATTAACAGAGTTCACTGGACTATTGTGGGGAACCCATAGTAATATATGGAGTTACATCTTTTTAAAAAGATCACTCTATTTTTCCATGATGCTTCCTGTTGCTTTAACATTGAACTTAGTTTTGCCTTCTCATGAATAATGACAATTGCACACCTTATTATTACAGTCACAGTTGGAGCACAACAGATATGACATTATCACCTCCCTGACAAAAGTTGTGTAGTTTAGCACAGTTCAACAATCATTTGTTGCTAGACATTGTCATTTCTTTGGATTTCATGTGTTTCCACTCACATCAGACTGTAGGCACTTGTAGGATAATCAAAGGAAGATCATGTTTCTCACATGTTCCCTCCAACTGTCCACAGGGCTAAGATAAATGTGCTCAATAAATATGCTCTGGTCCAATGCATGTTCCTTGGAGGTGAACAGGAGTTCTTTCAGAAGTTGTTCAGAGAGGACTGACCAGAGGTCATGTGTGCTCCTCACAGATATGTGGGCATCCAAATGGATGGACTGAATTTCCTATGAATAAAATAAAAAAAGGAAAAGAAAGAAAAA
>LZPO01108761.1:0-14081 GCA_001675575.1 Neotoma lepida
GTCAAGAATTTATGGCCTGGGAGGTCATGGGTCCCAAGGTAGAATCTACTACCAATGCTTTGTTAAATAAACATGTAGTTGAATTGCTTTCTAAATATTTATGTTTACAACCATAGATTGGTATAAATCTCAGCCTTAGCCAAAGAACTTTTTAGCAATGGATGACAGTCAAAGCAGTTACTCAAAACTCTTCAAAGGGCTGAGAATCAGGGAATTCAGAGTGTTCAGCCCCAAGTAGGACATCTATATTATCCACAATGGGCCCGAGAGAACATCAGGGAAGAGGATCTGGAAAGATAGTAAGAGAAGAGTTTGGGCCTGGATTGATGGCTCATCATCCCTTCCAGAGGACCTGTGTTTGATTCTCATCATCCACATGCAACTCACAACCATCTGTAACTCCAGTTCCTGAGGGCACAACTTCCTCTTCTAGCCTCTGAGGGCACTGCATGCACATGGTGCAAAGATACTCATGCAAGCAAAGCATTCAAACATATAATCTTTCAATTTCTTTTAAAAAGAATCTAAAATCTGGAATATGGAGTTAAACACTGTAATATGTTACCTTCTGGATATAGCACAATTTTTGCAAGCATAATCACATAGAAAATATGATTATTTGCACAAGACTTGTACAGAAAAATAGAAAAGACATAAAAATAGAAGTTGGACTAGTTAGGAAAGATGTCAAAAATGTAGGTATAAGACTAAGAGAAAGTAAAAGGGAAGGGAATTTGATCACAATATCTTGTATATAAGTAAGAAATTTTAAGTAATAATAATATCAAATAGAGCTAAGGACAGTTCCTTGGCTAAATCTGTGCCTATCATTTATGTGACTTTGAGTTCAATTTGCAATATATATATATATATATATATATATGTATTCCATCTTTGATAATATATATTAGAACATTTGATAGCATCTAAAGAACAAAATAGCTCCTCTCAAGAAGCACAGACACTTGATTTTCGATAAAGCATATACAATATTTATGGCTGCTTTGTAGTATTACAATGTACATACACAATGCATACTTAGGAAAACAGATTATTTAATGTTTCTTAGTACTCATCATAACTTCTTGTGAAGCCTTCCATCTCCTTTCCTGTAGTGACTCACAGATATCTGATAGGCTATTGTGAAATATAATCACCTATATATTATGGATAACAATTACAGGTTAATAAAAACTTTGAGGTGGAAATGCTGACAATCCCAATTTTGTTATTGTTTGAATAATTATAGAGTTGACACATAATATTTCATATATATGGATAATGCAAATTAAATATATAAAAAGAAAAATTAAAAATCTTAACTAACATTAAGAAATCTAACTAAAAATTAAACATAATATTATCAAAGTTCTAAAATAGGTTTTATTATTTCAGTATAAATATTAAAGAGGTAAGACTATTTTAATTTCAGGATTCCTCTGAATGCATGAACTATCATAAATTTAGGCATTTAGCTTAAACTCTACTTATGGACATCAAAGTCATATAATTTGAAGAAACTTGATCTCAATGTTAAGAAAAAAGTAGTAAACTCTAATTTGTATTTGTATCTCTATATATCCATGTTTGCATGTGTAAATACTAATTATTTACAAAATTATTTTTATTAGATTCTGCCTGATTTATGGCACATTAAGACATTATAAAATTTATATTATAAAATTTAATTATAATTATAATATAATTTTAAATATAATTATAATATAATTCTATTATAAAATTATTAAAAAATTTATTATAAAAATAAATTAACAATGACCAATAAGAGGCAGCTTACCTACTCTTGCCATTAGTCAAGTGAATGATTTAATAGCAGTGTCATTAAAATATTAGAGTTTCTTTAATCTTCATGAAATTTTATCATGTTTATCTCTATTAACAGTAACTCTAAGAGTTGAAAATGTCCATGTTTTATTTTTACACTTTTTAACATTCTAAATTGTTAGTAAGCTACATTACATAAAAAGTATTCAAGTTATGGTTGCTTTACTTAAATAATTCATAATTCCTCTAAACTGTACCTTGCATTCTGTCTCAAACCAGTAAGCATTTACCCAGCAATACTACCCACCAGAAAAATACATGAACTTACACTTAGCATAAGGCACATATGAAGGTTAGAGAAGAAGATAAAGTTTATCAAGTTTGCACACCAGATCTCTGAAACTAAAGATAAGTTTTGAACCAAGACTCAGTAGTGTTCCAACACAAATAGTACACTCTGTGCTGCTGGGTAAGCAAACACGATCTGTCAACAAACCTAAAAAAGACCGTGAAACCCTTAAACCTAAAAAGGAACGTGAAACCATTTAAACACACACACACACAAACACACACACACACACACACACACACACACACACCTCTTATTTAAGTACAAAAGGAGGAAAGTTAAAAAAAAAGTATACATTTTTAGAATAACTTACCACAGTAACTTGTATAAATCAGCAATCATCCAAACCTACGGTTAAGTGTTTGTCAATTATAAAACAACAGGAATCTCACTGTTCTGGTTTCAATTTCATTTCAGTTGAAAAAGATCAGATTTAGAATTTCATAATTTTCTATAATCTCACCCTCTCAATACTCAGTCTTGAAAACCTTATATAATTCTCCAAACATAATTTCTGCCAGCACTGTGATCTGATCTCTATGGTGACTGGCAATGGACGGTGCACCACCACCCTGATGTCCTTCAAAAGCCACTGCCTTCCCTCAGCTGCTGCTTTGCCAGCTCTGCTATTACAACATAACTCATCAGTTTGCTTTTTCAATATGCAGCATTTCTTTCTACTTTCAACTTTTCCTCTGAGTCATTTGTATAAAATAGAAGGGTAAAAGTCTAGTAAAATAATTTTGAAGATCACATTAGTTTGTCACTGAGTCAAATTGAATCAATAAAATAAATGAGAGCATAATGGAACAAATTCAGTGAATCAAAAGTCTATTGTCAAGTCTGAATTTGTCACCCACAGCGTGATGCTTAAACAAAATATTAAATTCATAGAACTCATGATGTGCTTATTTATCAAATAATAAAACTATTGTTAACTGTGATTTAAAAAACAGACCAACCAAACTACTAAGAACAAATACTTAATGTTTTGTGACATGTTTCATCATACATCTGACAGAAGGAATTGTAATCATTTTTACATTTAGAATGAGAAAAGAAAGTTATGGACCAAGTAGGGGAGATTGGTTCAAAATCATGTAACAGGAAATATTGCAGTCATAATTCTAAACCAAGCAGTTCAGCTCCACAATGAGCTTCCCTCCTCCCACCTTGTCCCTTACTATTTGCTATGCTAAAAATCAAATAATTTTTGTTGTTGAAAATATCTTAGAATATAGAAAAAAATTAATGTAATAACAGTGAACTCTGTACTCAGCTTTCTAATTTTTTAAATGTTCACTCATGATGAGATTACTTGTTTCTGCTACATTACTCTTTAATCTTACACGGGGAGAACGTATTATTTTGAAGAAAGGATTTGATGCTTTTCCATTTATATGAGTATATATACAGCTGAGAATGAATATGTGATGCTAACAATTCAATGTGAAAAAAAAACTGTCTTACTTAAAGGCCTCCTAAACTGCACATCTCAAAATGGACTTTTCTTTTTCTTTCTTTTCTTTCTTTTCATGACAAAGAGACTTCTAAGAATCCACTTGCTAATCTTAGATGATTAGATGAACACGAAAATTAAATTTGTCATTTATAAGTTACCAGAAATTTTCAGGTTTCTTTTTTTTACTAAAACATATCTTCTCTACTGATTAGTAAAGACATTTGGTTTCAGTGCTCAATTTAATTCACAACATGTTCCAATAGCATTCATTTCTCCTGGGAGGTATGATGCCAAAAGTGGAATAAATCAAAGTTGTAAAATATTAACAGTGAAAGAAAATTTTAGAAAAATTTATTTCTGTGATTTTCAGACTGTTATAGAAAACTAATATAATTTCCAATATTTATCAACCACCCTTTTATTGTTGTCTTGAAGATAAATCTGTGACTTTTTGTTTGCTAGCAAAGCACTCTAGCATTGAGATATTTGTTTCAAAATAATTATAGAAAGACTTTCCACATTGGTAAATCTATCATTAATACATAGTTCCTTCTTAATTATTTTGCTATTTAAAGTCACATACATCCATTCTTATTTAATATCTATGGAGGATGGGAAGTAAAAATAGGTAGGTGGCATATGCTTAAATAGCAAATTTTAAAATTAACAACAATTTTACAAAGTAAAAGATTGAAAAAATAATTCTAGGATATCTATGGTACTACCCTAATTACTAACTTATACTTACCTAAACTTCTATCAGAATAAACACTGAAAAATAAGCAATAGACTAGAAGAAAAATTTAACAATATGCTATAAAATAATGAAAACATAACAGCTCTANGTACTAGATAAAAGGGGAAATAGAAAGAAATTTAAAACAAAATAAGCAGACCATTTCAACAGGAAAAGTGGTCAAAGAAGCATAGTGTAGCTTAAAATATATTTTTTCAATCAGAAAGGCAAAAATTCAAGACACAATAACATCAATTTTCTGTTAGAGTATGGAAAATGATTCTATAGTGCCCTATAATGAAAANGGAAGATACAAAATGCTATGTTTTTAAAGGAATTTTTGTATATTAAAATTCCAACTATCCTGTAAATTCTTCTTCTATATTTATCTGTGCTAAAGAATGGCCCATCTATGTACACAGAGAAAGTTGCACACGTGTTCATTAGAACCTTTCTTATAACATTAAAGTCTCAAGTAGTAAATGTCCATTGTATAAGAAATTGGCTAAATACAAGAATAAACGTTTCCTATGTAATCTTAGTTCTGTTGCCAGTAGAATATTGTCCTGTTCAAATTCTTTAGAGGAATCACTTTCTGACCTCACAGGTACACAACTGTGCAAAGGACATGTAAATTTGTGGACATGTCCATTGATCCTTCATAATTACTTTAAATATCTCCCAATTTGATTGTGCATTTCTTAATATTCCTAATTTCCTCCCCGCTGCCTTGACCTTGATCTTTTTTAAACATGAAATTGGTGCAAAGATTTTGAAATTAGTGAGTTTCTAGTCAGAGTAAAATAGTTTGATGTATAAAAGATTTATGTTGGCCATTAATTTGGCCTCTACTTTATTTTGCACAAGACTCACATAGTTTTATTCACTGTGTTTTTGTTGTTGTTGATGATGTTTGTCTGTTTGTTTGGTTTTGTTTGGTTGACACAATTTGCATGGGTAATTTTTGTAATAGTCTTTTATTTTTATCAACTACTTTTACCAATTTTTAAAATCATACCTGAAAATGCTTCTGTTTTTAACATAAACAATTTTCTTATATTGGGTTAAACTACTAATATTTATTTGCATTTAAATATGCAAGATGTAGGGCTCTCAACTACTTGTCCAGCACCAGGTCTGCCTGCACACTGCCATGCTCTCTGCCATGATGATAATGGATTGAACCTCTGAACTATAAGTGAACCACTCCAATTAAATGTTTATATTTATAAGAAAAAATCTATATTTTTATGAAAATGATTTTGAGATCTTATCTGGTAAATAAAGTGTTTTTCCCGGGCAATAAAAATAAATAAATAAATACATGTTCTTACTGAATTGTTAATTTTTCTTCTTAATGTCTTGCCTAGTTAAACATTGTTTTCATAATATAATTTCCTTTTTGCTACAGTAGAAATTATTTTCTACTGTACTGTTTCTATTCTGTTACTGGAAATTACATCATGCAGATTTTCAAAGTTCAAAGAAACATCACAGCTGTTTGCCAGAGGAAGTAAAGTGACATTAGGACAAATGAACATTTCTTCTAAGTTTGTAGTCCCTGTGTTTGTGCTTCCCCTCATATTAAACCTGGAAGACGTCATTTTTTCATACAGGGAAGAAGTGTAGGTTAGCACATATGCTTGCCATTTTACTCTTTTTTTTTTTATTTTGGTTTTGGTTTTTCGAGACAGGGTTTCTCTGTGTAGCTTTGGAGTCTATCCTGGAACTCAATTTGTAGACCAGCCTGGCCTCGAACTCACAGAGATCCGCCTGCCTCTGCCTCCGGAGTGCTGGGATTAAAGGCGTGCACCACCAACACCCAGCTGCCACTTTACTTTCTACTTATGTATCTAATAGCTCAGAAATTCTATCTAAGATTACTTTGGACATTCAAAATTGTTTTTTTATAATTTTTTTTTGGTGACTATCTCCTCAGACAAATTCTGTTACTTGATGGTCTAAAATTGATCTGTTTTTTTTTACTTTTATTGTTAAAATTATTACATAAATAGAATTATAAAAATAATTTTCTTTCAGCCCTTTGAAGGTATTCTGAAAACATCTGTTTGTATTTTTTAAGCATTCAGTGTAAAAATATTTTCAGTAGTTACTACTTTAAAATATTTTGTGTTTAGGACCAGATGCCTTTACAAGTGTCAAATGCATGAATTTTTATTTGTATGTTTCTTGGAGCTGGAAAGATAACTTAGAAATGTTTACTACTCTTGCAGAGGACCCAGGTCCAGTTTCCAGCATCTACATGGCAGTACACATTTGCCTGTGACTCCAATTCCAGGAGATCCAATGCCATTTTCTGAACATCATGGACTCCAGCACATACATATTGCACACAAATATACTCAGGCATAGACTCATACATAAAAAAAATAAATTTTGTTTATTCCTTTAGTGTCAGTGTGCTATATTTATCAGAAATGTAAGCCATAAGAGTTGCAATGTTAAATTATGTTTGACTCCGTAGGGCTTTGTTTTGGGTAGTTTCTTCCCACTTTTTGTAACTTAAAGGAAGTATATAAAAGTTATCATTGATATTAAAATTTTTGCTAATCCTACTTTCATGTAGTCCCTTTTTCATTTTTTACTATCAAAGCTGGGTTTTGTAGAAACTCTTTAAATATATATGGAGAAAAGCCTTGCTATGCTTTGATGTCCACTCTGTTGTACAGAATAGTAACACTTAGGCTATGCTTTGCCTGAGTGAATTGATTTTAGAAACAAAAGTTGGCCATGAGGTACTGCGCTTTGAATGTAGGTGCCAAAGTAGAATGCCCTGTTTATACAAGTAAACACCCACCTGCCAGCACACCACAGGCCACAACTGGTAAATAATTTATTAGTGCCAATAAAAATTTCCACCCATGGACATTTCAAAAATAAAAGATACATGAACTCCATCTATTAGACCAGTTCTCACTCCCATAACTAAAGACTATAAACAAAGGTACTCCAAGACAATGACACAACTGCCTACCCATCACTCAGCCATTTGTCAGGGAATTACTGGGGTGGATCAACAAGAAAATTTCCCGCTGTCCTCATATTTCAGTTTAAGAGTGCTTTCTTCTTCCATTTCTGCATGGTCCATTTCAGGGTGACCCATCAAAATGACACTCAAAACTGCCTGCCATGTGGGCCAATGCATAATTTCTCTGAGTCTTGGCAGCACTGGGATGGGTTTCTTAATAGTTTATTTAGCCAGCAGTATCAACCTTCTACACCAGTATTTGTTCTCTGAGTTTGCTTTCAGTACTGGCTGTTTACATCCCACAAGCTAACTCAAAAGTCCTTTTGTGGCTTAAAGCTGATGAAAGAAATAACTTGTAAATTCTGATATAGATATAAGGTCAAATATATATGATTACACTCCTGGCATATTTTACTAATGAGAAGTATAGTAGTTATCATGATTCCACTGAAATTCAACAAATAAAATCACTACTGCAAAATATTTGTAGTGATATGATTTTCCAAACAAATTAAACCATTTGGTGACTTGAACAGATTCCTATGGAGATTTGTGACCAGAAACTAAAAATTAATTCTGTTAAGCCACTGCCTGCCTTGTTCTGTAGGGTCACATTACATCACATCCTTTTTTGTCATACTTGATCACAGTGCTGGAAAGAGACATAATTCCAATCAATGCAGATCGAAAATTAGGCTTAATGAGATTGGAAGTCATACCATTAACAAAGGGAAGGGTCTTATTCTCATGAGGAACTGGCTAGTGAGGGAAATAAACAAAGCATCATAAAGAAGAGAAGCAAACATCAGATCATGCACCTAACATAATTTTAATGAAAAGTCCTGTGTCTGTTTTAATTTGTGACATTGGTTTTTTAAAAAGATTTGTTTGTTATTTATTTGATGTACATTGGTGTTTGCCTGCATGTATGTCTGTGTGATGGTGTCAGATCCCCTGGAACTGGAGTAAGAGACAGTTGTGAACTGCCCTGTGGGTGCTGGGAATTGAACCCGGGTCCTTTGGAAGAGCAGCCAGTGCTCATTACTGCTGAGCCATCTCTCCAGACCCTGTGACATAGTTTCTATGTCATATTGCAGGTTTCTAGTTTAATGGTGATATATATGTAGATTGTTGAGAATTTTTTAATTTAATTTTATATCTTATGTGACTGTTTATGTTACAGTTTCCTTAAACAATTACTTTGAGAAATGATATGGATACCCAGATATGAGCATATGTTTAGATATTTTCATGTTTAGCCAAATAATTACTGAATAACATTTAATTCCACTCAAAACAGCACCCTTTCACTAGCCATAAACAAGCAAGTCTATGGATTTCACAAACATGCAGCCATAACATAAAATACAATCTCAGTTGCACTGACAACATAACATGAAGACACTAACACAAAATTCATACTCAAATAAACTAGCATATCTTTCAAAGAACACATACCATGTACAGCCTTCCAGTGCAGTTGGAATCTTCTGATCTGGATCAAGAATGGATGCTCTAACCTGAGCAGCACAATTTATTATCACCTAGGAAAAACATTGTTCTTATTTTTGGCCATTCTATTTGGATTCTGCTTTCATAAAACTTTCACCGGTAATCTCCTCAATGCACCACGTAGAAAGAACAATGTGTGTTTCCTCTGGCCACAGAGCCATTGCACTTCTGCTCTCAGAGTCATCGGGTAGATNGTAGAGAACAGGCTNTGCTTTGATCTGGTCAATACTAAATAGAATAGCAGCTTTGGGGTTGTGTACTACCCTGAGTTTTCTACTTTATCCGGCAGTAGTTTTTCATGAGTTATTCCATTAAGAGCACAATGGTCAAAGTAGAATAACTCTGTATCATGTTTAAACAAGTAATCAGCCACCATCTACCTACCAGCACATGAAAAGACAGACTGATTATTTATTCATAATGATTAAAAATTCAAAATGATATCAGGAACACCAGAAACCATGTGCTGATTGATATAACTTCCCTCCATGAGATTATAAAAAAGTGGTAATACTAGATGATAATGCTGTAGCATTCAATCCATCACTCTGACACTTCTTAGGGGATTTTCCTGAGAAAAGCACCTGAGAAAGAGCTCCTTGCTTTCTCCAGNCTTCAGCTCAAGCATGGTTTCTTCTGTCAATGGTACATGGTCAGCTTCAGGATGGCACTCCAAACTACCAGTCACATGAACCTGTGCCTGAATGCTTTGTGCCTTAGCATCTTTGTGGCTGAATTTATCTCTTACCTTCTGACAATCATTGACCTTCAACTGCTCTCCACATGTGACTTCAGTACCAACTCTATATTCCATGGCTTCTTCATACATGTTCTTAGCTGTTCTATAGCATATATGTTATATACATATGATAAAGGTCATGTATGTACTATTATGCAAAGTATAATGGGAAATGAGTGTTACTGGCTTTAATAATTAAATTTGAATAACTTAGAAGTTGTGATTGCTGTAATACTTGTTATGAAGCAATTGTTCAGGGAGACTAAAGTTGCTGAAGCTAAGATAGGATAGCTTTTATTCAATAACTGGTGATACAAAGTATGCAAGCATGTTCATTTAAGTTAATATACTCCTTCCTGGCAATTGATAGCGTTCATAGGAGTTGATTCATCAAAGAAGGAATAGAATAAATAAACGGACCACTGGCATAATATTTGAAGTTATAGGACTTTACCACAACTCAGTGATGTATTTACACTACAGGTCAAGATTATCCTTTTTACAGTTACACTTGTTTTCTGTAATGGGAGGTAGTATACCTCTAACATGGAGTCAACAACTGAAACTTAAGGAGATCCTGGGAGGCACACACTGTCTTTCCTGCCTACACAGCAAAGAGTCTCGGTCTCAGGAAAAAGTACCTAGTGAAAGAAATATACAAAACTGCAAAAAGTAAGAAAATAAAATATCAGATCTAATATAATATCAGTGTAAAGTGGATTATAATATACTAAGAGTTATAATATACTTAGCAATTATTTGAATTAGCCTGAAGACTAGACTATGCAGAGGTTACACCAAAAAACACCAACAAAGAAGATAATGAATATTCTACTAATACAGAGAGAGGATATCTAAAATTCTCATTCATGAGTGCAATCTTTGATTTACAGAACAGGCTTAATATACTACCACCATTAGAATGATCATCATTATGTCCCAATCACATAAAATAACATTAATGACAAAATAACATTCAAATTAGGGCCTCCCACAGCCAGAAAATAATTAACCCTAGAACACTCAACTAACCAAACACATCTCTGATGAACTACATAACAATCCAAAATTATAGACTATAACAGAAAACACACAAAATCTATACCACAATAAGTGAGTAATGCATACGATAAGCCTAGGAAAATATAGGACAGCTAGGTAGTTACATGAATGTAAGCAACAGAACAGAAAAAGTTTTCAAAGAACACATTCCCTCCAAGAAAATAGACAAAAAGAAAATAATTTTTTTTCTCATAACCTAGAAGCATCATAGAATCTTGAGGTAATAAGTCATACATACAATTAGCAATAGGAAATTAAAAAAAAATGGAAAATCACATTCACATACTACAGGAGCCTGATTTTATATATAAGGTTACATATGAAAAATTGTGGAAGACAGAATTTAAAGACAAGAAACTAATTAACATGATAGTAAAAATTCCAGTNCAGTTCAGCATTCAGGTGATATTATAGGTCTTTGTGACTGCTTTCAACCACATATACAGTGAGAATCAGGAACAAAAAGCTGAACAGGATTCAAAAACTTTCAGTTTGGTGAGGAAAGAAATAAGCTTAAAGTTGGGGCTTATAAAATAAGTGGCTGAAGAAATTAGCACCATGAAAAAAAATGAGGAAATTCGCCTTGAAGCTATAGAAAAAGTGCAATGAAGGTATCTCAAGAATTGACTAGACCATATTCAGTGCAAGCTAAACCACAAAACGGTGTAGAATCATTGGGAAGACACTGATTTTTAAAGAATTTATCTCCACAGTGTCTATCTCAAACAATTACACATTCCCACATTTAGCTATCCTGGTTCTCAGTGGCTACTGAAGTAATAGTTGAAGAGGGAACATATATTGCTCAAGTTATTAGTAGACATTCATGCCATCCACATGATAATGGTGGTTTTTCAGGTGTAGAGATGGAGAGTTGTGGAGTCATGCAAGCTTCAACCATATTTTTACAGGAAGATATGGGAGGCTAGGTGCATCAAAGTTCATGTACATAGCCCTTCAAAGTGTGATTCATGAAACACTAAAAATGAAGCTAATGCTAGATGTTATATAAGAATTACAGACATTATGGATGTCGAATGTCTATTGAGGAAAGCACAAACCATGAACAGAGCCAAGATAAGATGTATATCAAGTCTGCTGTAGCTGCAAAAGAGATGGAGATAGGAATTCCCAACATTTGGAAGCTCACGTCACAATGCAATGTGGCCAGGGTGCTGGGTGTGGAGACACAGAATTTGGTGTTATGCATTGCTCTTTTTTTCTTCCCTTGTTTTTACTTTCACTATTTTCTATTCCTCCTCTTGAAAATGAACCTTTCACCCCATGGCACCTTACATTGAAAGTATATAGCTTACTTTAAAACTTTCTACAGGGTCTTACAGATCAAACGTTCTCTTTAGTATCAAAGGAAATGCAGGACTTGAATTTTAAGAAATACAGGATGTCTAAGACTTTTGGAACTCTGGAAGTCTGGCTAAATGTACTTTGAATTTTGATATACCTGAATATGTGGGGGGCCAGAAGTGGAATGTTACTGTTTGAACAGATAGCATCTCTCAAAAAACACATACATAGTTAAAGTTTTATCCTTAACTTATGAACATATTAAAAAGCTATAGGACAATTAGGGTGCATCGATGAATTAATCTATTCACGAGTTATTATTGACTGAGATAGCAAAAGGGATGGCATTGCTGGAGAAGAAAGTCACTGAGGGCCTATCTTTGAAGGAATGTTTTGTCCCTGGCTCTCTCCTGTCTCTCTCCACTTCATGAACGGAGACAAAATGCTTTGTTCCAACTCATGATCCATGTCATGACGTTCTGTCTCACCACAGTTTACATGTAATGAAGGAAGCTGATGTGTAATGAAATCTCTCAAACTGCAAAACAAAGTAAATANTTCCTCTTCCTTTTCTCTGAGATTTTTTTTTAACAGTGATGGAAAATTACTAATGCATTTTTATTATTGGAAATTGTATTTAGATTCTATTTTCTTAAAACATGTGCCACCAAATTCTGCATTGTATGGTTTAAAAAGAAGTAAGTGTGGTTTTTATTGGTCACTGGGGAACCTTCTGGCTCCTGCTCTCAAGAATGACAGTGTACATACTGTGCATTGAAGTACTCTGTGTTGAATAGAAGAGAGGCTTTCAGGTTGTATGTTGCCTTGTTTTCTTCTATTGCATAAAGCAGAAGTTTCTTGTATACACAATAAATACAATAAAGAAAGTAAACTGACACATGATAAAATATTACTTAAAACTTTTACCCATACTTTTTTATAGCAATACAACTTACATACAACCAGCATAGTAATAGAATGATTTGATATGATTTTGAACAGAAGAAGAATGGGAAATGTTCAGTAAAATTCCCTCACCTTGAAACATGTTTTAAATTGCTTGATCTAAATGGGTCAATGTAGCAAATATACTCAGTAACTAGTGTGTCTAATTCCTATTGCGTTAATTTTCAGTGGAATTAAAAGAAAGGTGAACTTTCACAATCATTTCCTCAAAAGAAAAATACATGTTGGATCCTTCAGAATGTGAAAATAATATTACTTCTTCAATACACAGAAAGTTGAAATCACACATCCATCATGGTATAGTGACTACAGTGNAAGTGAAATGAGGGGAAATGTCTTTACATTCTCATTTATGATTCTTTTGTCTTTTTGCTTATATTCCATTATTTCTCATCACCTAACATTATGCTGTTTAGGTCTCCTTTCTAAATTTTTAGACTTTACCTATGCATATGCCTATATATATGTATGTATATATATATATATTATTTATGTATATATATATGGGTGTATACATTATAGGTTAGGAACAGAATATGACAGAGAACATGCTGTGTTTTTTTTTCTTTCCTTCTGAGTTTGGGTCATGTCACTTAATATTATACTTTCTATATCCAGGCATTTTCTACAATTCTCATTATTTCATTTTTCTTTATATTTGAATAATATTCCATGGTGTATGTGTACCACATTTTCATTATCCATCAGCTTTTGACTNACATCTAGGCCATTTCCTTGCTGTTGTGGTGAGTGGAGCAGTAATAAACATGGGTGTGCAACTGTCTCTGTGGTATGATATGTGACTATTGCACTACATGCCCATGAGTGGCAGAGGTGTATCCTATACTAGTTCTATTTTTATTTTTTGAAAAATTTCCAAATTAATTTACACAATAGCTATATTATTTTGCAATCCTACCAGTAGTGAATAAGAGGAATTTTGTAGTAAGTTTAATTTGTTTGAACACTGTCTGAACACTTTTTAAAATAGTCATTGGCCATTTGTGTTTCTTCCTGTGAAAATTGTTTTATTAACCCATTTGTTCATTTTGTTTCCTTGGTNTTTAATTATTTATATTATTTATAAATTATGAGTATTAGACCACTATCTGAAGTATAGCTGGTAAAGACTTTTTCCCATTCAATGAACTTTTTTATATATTGGTAGGTTTTTTT
>LZPO01108763.1:26742-41140 GCA_001675575.1 Neotoma lepida
ACACACACAACATACACACATCCAACAACCTGAATTGTCACTGTATTCTTCAATGCAACCTCTTTCTTGACGGGTTCTCTCTAGAATTGTTCTGCTATGTATCCTCATTTTCCCTGCAAGACGCCCCACCACACAGTAACTCTCTAATTTGCCATTTGGGGCACTGGGTAGCCCCATCAGACTGCATAACTGCACTTCGCTGGTGCTTGTAAATGGATTATCTACTCTAATTCCTCCAGTGATGTTCGCTATCATCATGTACTCACTTCTCAGCCTCCGTGGGTACTTCTCCAGCAACACTGATGCCAGGATAAGAAAAACACCCACCCATATCCTATTGTATTTAGAAGCTTCTGCTCATTGCCTGGTGCAATGTTAGGCATTAAGGAGGAGCATCTCTTGCTGATAAAGGCAAAAAAATTAATAGACNATTCTNTCAAAATAGGTAATGCTATTGGCTTTGAAACCTGGAGACTGAATTTTGTTAATGCAATTATAAAAGAATCAATAGGGAGAAAGGCTCAGATTGAGCCATTTCCCAGTAAGGCTCTCATAGCAATGCTGATGAAAGACCTGGTGGGCTGCTCTCCTGGGGAATTCTTTCTGTAGTTCCACAAGCAAGATAGTGCTCATGTTCCTCCTCCAAGCCTAACTTTGTTAACAGGAGGAGGAGGAGATGGGGTAGCAGTAGGGGGAGTGTATGATGCTAAAATCTTCCAATTTAAAGACCTTAGAATTTACTTGATTTTGCCTCTAAGTGTGGTTGTCTTCATGTGGACACATGTATTTGAATTTTCTCAGTAATTAAATGCTGTATTAACTTGGTTATTAAGATTTAATCTTCCCTCTAACCAGAATTCTTGAAATTATTTAAAACAGTGACCATGTCAGCATTAGTCTTCTCCAGGGTGAATGGAGTCAGCTTACCCAGCTAGTAATGTGCAGAAGTGTCGTTTCTGTGTCTGGCCACTCTTGCTGTCTGACTTTGGACACCTTTAATCTCCCCACCATACTCCCTCTCTCTCCCCTTCTCCTTATTAAACACATATCAAGAGTATTATAACCAAGAGCAATCTTTCGTTCTTAAGTGTTTAGTAATGTTTTGTAATCATCATGTTTATTTACACCACACAATATTGGGCTTTTTTTTTTATAGCTGTGTCGCTTAACAGGCTGTCACTGAAATAAGTGTGTAGTCCACTGTTTTCCACTGATTGTTCATAAGTACTGACGTCTAGCCAGATTTCCACTTTTCTCTAATTAAGCAACTGATTGACCACTCTGAGCAGCATCTTTTCTTCATAAAAAAAAATCTTGCTTCACTTCATCCATCATATATTTAAGAAAATAAAAAAGGAAAAAGAAACTAACACTAATGTGAATTAGAATTCTGGCTCTACCCAAGACAGTCTGACCCTAGCTGGGTAACCATCTCTGTGTCTGTGTAAAACAGGAGTAGAAGTATTTAGCTAGAATGGATGACAAGTACTGAATAAGATACGTATAAAGNTTTTATTTGTATGAAAACTACTTTGTATGTTTCTGTTTTATTTCTCTCTCCAAGAAATATGTTTATCTCTAAGTTATTTAGACACCAGAAGGAGCTGCAGCAGAGACAGCTCAGTCACCCTGCTAAATGTCTATCTCTGTGGAGTCAACATGGAAATGCAAATAGGCCAGGGACAAAGGCCACGTCCTCCGGAGGGTCACAACCAAGTTGGTTATCCTGAAATTCTTCTAAGATAGAAATAAAAGAATTATAAAGCCTTGGTAAAGATGAGAGCTGGCTAAGTAAAACTCTTGACAGCAAGGATTTAACAAACAATTAATAATGGTNCTTTAATTTATCTTGGTTGCTATAATAAAATAACATTGGTGGAGTGGCTTATGTAACAGAAANTTGTATTTGGAAGGTGCTGATAGCTGAAAACTCAAGATCAAGATGTCAGCAGGCTTCATTTTTCCCAAGGCCTCTCTCCTTGGCTTAAAGATGGCTTCTGTATGTGTGTGTCCTTGATGTCTCTCCCTCCACAGGCAAGAACACCTCTCCTACTAGATTAAGACCTGATGTTTATAAACTAATTTAACGTTATTTACCTGTTTAGTTGAGACCTTGTGGGAGCTGGTGAGTTGGCTCAGCAGGTGAAGACACTCACCACTAGGCCTGACAACCTGAGTTTGATAACCAGGGCCAACATGGTCCAAGAGAGAACCAAACATACAAACAAATAGATAAATGCAAAAAGTAAATGACTCTTGTCTTCAAATACAGTTGTAGTTAATAGAACTGGAGGTTAGGATTTCATGACAAATTTTGGAGGGAATATAATTCTTTACATAGCAATTTGTCAGAATTACTTGGGGAATTAATTGACTGATGACCTATATTATCTGAATATTAGTAAAAAGAAATCTGCCTCTCAAACATAGCTATGTTCATAGCTACCTTATACCAAGTACATGAGTGTGATGTTAGTAAGTGATTAAATGACCGTGTGTGTATATGTGCCAGCACATAGTGTTTCTTCTTCTTTCTCCATTGTGGAGAGGATCAAAACAAAATTTCAAAGCACAAAAGAATAGGTTTCTTAAATTTACATGCAGAAAAGCAGAATTTCTCTGTACTTAGGTAAGCAAGCAAATAGTTAAGTTATATGCCCCCAAAGTGCACAATGAGGCTAGTTAGTTCCTAGAGGCACTCTACTAAAACATGTTCAAAGGACTTGGGGAAATGTGCACNATAGCTCTCTCCCAGAAATTCACAAGGTGCGTTAACAAATACAAAAGTGCTAAGGTATGATCATTTGCTGCAGTAACAAAACCTGCTTTATGTGGCTGGATGCCATTTCCCAAATGCATTGGGCCATAGAGCTATGTTGTTTCCTGATGGGAAAACATGCTTCAGTCAAGGTTTAAAGAAAAACTTGACTTACCACCTGGTACCTAAAGACCTTAAATAGAAGGACATGAAATGTCTGATATACTTCTCTTTGTTTGACCAGTATTAGCAAAAAGAAATTAAAATCTTAATTATCTGCTTATAAGATATGTATCAAATGTCCTTGAGGGCAACAAGAACACTGTTTGGGACAATAGTCTGAAACTATCCAAAGCTATTTTTCCATTGACACTCTAAAATCATCATTTCTCAAAAACACTCTAAAATTGGACACTGAAGTTCATTATTAATTTAATTCAATTAGCTGAGGTTTTAACTATAGAGCAGAAAATCACTGACACAAGTCAGTTTTAGCCCCTCATTACCAGTTGAGAGCTATGGTAAGCTATTATTGCCTTCAAAAATCAAATCATCCAAAATTCAGATGGTGACCTTATTTAGGAAAAGTTCATCACAGAATTAGCTGAAATGAAGCCATTTTGGATTAGGTATCCTTATAAAAGATGAGAACACAGACACTCAGAAAAAGGAAGCTGTGTAAAAAATCACAGAGACACACATGGGAAAGAAGGCCATGGGAAAACAGAGGCAGGGAGTAGAGTCACACTGCCACAAAAGAAGAAATGCCAGGAGCCNTCAGAAAATGAAAGCACCCATCTCAGAGGCTGTCCTAGAGACCTCAGAAAGAACATTGCCCTAATTAACCACTTGGTTTTATATTCTTAGCTTTCACAATTGTGAAAGAATAAACTTCCATTCTTTCAAGCCATAGTTTGTAGTACTTGTTACTAAGTACCCCAAGCACATAGTATAGTAGCTATGCGTATTTAGATGAATCAGTAGACAGCCCTGAGTCCTATTTTGCTTAGCTATTAAGCAACATAACATCTGCCTTCAAGAGTTTCAGTGAGGGAAAAAATATGGTAGACATGTACACAATACCTAGAACACAAAAAGAATTTAATTCATTTATTCTTTTACCATGCATTGACTGAGAAGTTGTTTTATGCATAGTGCTAAGAGTATGCATGATAGAGAATCATAGTGAGTTAACAACTTGTGGCTGTGAAAATAGGACACAAATGTCCTATTTTGTGAATAAAGTTTTACTGGAACACAGACACATGCTTTGTCTCATGTGTTATCTTGTGCCTGTCTTCCTGCTGCAGCAGTAGAATTTAGCAGATGCAACACAGTCCACATGCACCAAGCTTAAAATAATTGTGTTCTGCCTCTTTATGAAAAGAGATTATTGACTCTTACTCTGGACGCTTGCAATGCTGTTGAGAGAGACAAACGTAAGTGAGCACAGGAGAACNNTACATGATAATTAATCTAGACAGAAACTTGCCATATGCAATAGGAATTGTTACTTCTAAAGCAAGGGTCTTGTGAGCATATACTTGAAGGATGAAACCAACACAAAGAGAGCTAAGTACAGAATATAACCACAGATGTGGTAGACACGAGGTCCTGAGTGAGGAAAGGCCCATCATGGAGGAACAGAAAGTAGGCCAGAGGGGCAGGGCCATTGTGGGAGGAACAAGACAATCTCTTATAGGACATCGTCAAGTAGGACAAAGAGTGCTGTTTTATCTTTGTGCACCAAGAAGCCATTGAAGAACTTAGCAAGGAGTTACATTTGCATTTTTAAAAGATTACCTGTGGGTGGCAGCAAAATGGGTGGCAACAAGGGAGAGTGGGCACAGGAAGTCTGGCTGGAGGAAATTAAAATGTCCCGAAGTAATAGTGTGAGTGGAAAAACTGAATATATTCAAGATGCGCCTTCTGTCCTGAATCTGAAGACCTGTGAAGAGAGGAAATGCAAACTGTATGATGAGGAGAATGATTAAGATTCCTATTTTGGTCTGAGGTGTAAGTCAGTGGCAGTGGATCTATAACTGATAGGAGAAATCTGTGTATGTCTGGGAGGTACATGTGACGTAAGGATAACAAAATCTTATCATCATCTAAAAATCTCTAAACAAGAAATGTATTTCAATTTAAGTTGTCGATTATTCTATCCAAATTTTTTTCTATAACTTAAACATGTTATATTTTTTTGTTTTAAAAACTTATTGTGTGTGTGTGTGTGTGTGTGTGTGTGTGTGTGTAAGTGTATGACATGTGTGTACTCATGCCAAAGGAGGACAGAGAAGGGTCTACAGACAATGTACTAGTTAGTGTCTTCTCTGAGGGACAAATAAGTAGTACATTTGTGACTCAAGGTTCTGCACATATATTGGAATTATTTTGGCTTCAATTTCTAAATATTTTTCAACTTGAAAAAGCATTTTCAAACATCAACAACATATGCTGACATGTACCTTGGCTAGCAGGTGGATTTTTCTAGAGGTTAGATTTTTTCACTTCTGTCCCTGTATACTCATACACCATTCCCACAAATGCCAACACAATCTACTACAAAAGAACGGCTTTCATAGAAAATGATAATGCACTCTAGCCTCTCAAAGTACATTGGAATTTGTGCCCATCCTGGTGTCATTTGTATGCATGCCATTTACCTAAACATGTCCTGGTTTGGGGGATGAATTAAATGGTCACTTTATTTATATGCAGTTTTAATAATTTGCAAAAAGTAGTCTTTCTGGCTTCAAAGGACGTTGGCTCTCAAGAGATATTGCTGAAAGTATTTGGCTGAGACTGAATATCAGATTTGGGCTCAAATTCAGCCAAATACCTATTTTAATACTAAATTTGGTAAGGCTCCACTATTGTCCTTTATTTCATTAGGAGTTCCATATGTGGGGATGTTTCTGTCCTAGGACCAAAAAGGACTTAAACCCTCTTTTCTTCTGGTGGGGGTGCACACTGCAATTAATATTCTTCTCTCTTTCACTTATTTCCTTTCAGTGTGTGTCTTCTGACTCTTCACCACAGTTCATGGCCTCTGTTGCCCTCTTCTGAGGCTGATCACCTTCTGTATTAGTCGAACTCAGAATGCTTAAATGACAATGTTTTAGAATAATTTCCTCACATTATATTCTTTTCCAACCTCTGTTTCTGCATTGAATAATTTTAGTTTTGATATTATGTGATATGAATAGTCTCATAGTAGATGCCTTAACAATTTCCTGACATTATTCTTTGGAGAATGCCTTCTGAGATTCTCTATTAAGTGGACAGAAGTGACAAAGTATTAATGTCAATCAATATAGTCAAGCGTGTGTTGCCTTTCTCACTTATGACTTATCTCTCTCTTAAAGGGTGTTGCAAATTAACTGACCTTAAGACAAATTATTACATTTCACCTACAAATCTAAAAGCACCATTAAAGGAAAAGATTCAGATAATAATTCCTATGAACAGATTGCTATGTAAGCAACTAAATTACAACAAATTAGAAATAGTTTTGCTAGACTTGGTATTTGATTATATGTGTATTAAAATAACATTTTATTTTAACTGAGACACTTCAAAATAAGATTGAAGCAAATACTCCTTCCTTAGGATGGGATTTGGACCCCAAATGCTAGCAACTCCTGCCCTGGAGTAGACAATCACTTTTACTAATGTTAGCCTGACTTCTTTAAGGAAGTGGACAACCTGATAAAATACAGCCTGGGCTCCCTGTGTTGACCCCTCAGACCTGAGTCCCATAGACTAATGCAAGACTTTGAATGCTCATAAACTTGAGTTTCTTCATCTCTGTACTGGAAAGGCAAATTATCTTCTATAAATGTTCTCAACATTTGTATGATAGTAACAGTTCTTGAGCCTGTGGCATGTTCCAATCCTGTTTTAATTGTTCTACATGAATTATCATATTTTTCCTTTTAAATGATGGGCATTTGGTAGTGATATCTTTGGGGTCAATATTAAGCCTAACTAGTGGAGAACATTGTCTTCCATACACTCTTGAGATGCAGACAGTATTTTCCTTGATCCCTCAAGAACAGCTTTCAGATAATTATTTTCCCTCCAACTTGTGAAGTTCCTCCTGCTCTTTGATTTACTTCCTCCTCTTTGATTGTTCTAACTCAATCCTGAGTGTTACACTCAGTTATCAAAAGATTTATCTCAGTTTTCTTTTGTACCCTAACATCTACATGCACTCAAGGACAGCATCCTCAACACTCCCATAGATGCTACATATATATTCTTAAATACATAAATTCAACCTCCTCCGTCTGTATTATGTTACTTGTATGTGTGTGTTCAGGACTGATCATTTGGTATTTGTTAACCAATTGGTGCACTCTTTCCCTGGGGAAGACCATTTCTCTTGTTCTCAGCATTCCTTACTTGCCTGTAGTTCTTTATGTAGGGGTAAAGCCGCGTGGTCTGTCCCCGCCCCCCATCCACTTTAGCATGTCTATTGTTGTTGTCCTTGTTCAGCTCATGTTTAGATGAATTTAATGATGTAGCTTCTGACATTCCTAGGAGATACAATCTCCCCGATCTTCTGGCTCTTATAATGTTTTCAAACATCCCCTATTTGTCCAGTGATCTCTGCATAATTACTTATTAAGTAATATAAGGATCAGATGTCTCCCCATCCATGTGGTTATCTCCCTCTAGTATATTTGAGAAATGAAGTGAGCAGAATGTGCTGCTTCGTATTCACTTTCTAAAGTTTACTACCTACACCTTGCTATTCATTTGGCATCTTTTTTCTTCTATTTTCCAAGACCAACTGCACACTGTCCTAAAGGTCAGATGGAATTAAGAGATTTCAAACTTCCCGCATCATGCTTACAATGCTTCAGAACCATTAGGATGGAAGAGTTAGAAAGCGGGGAAAGTTTACACTTGCCCATGACCCTTACTTCTGTCTTTTACCTCCACCGATAGGTAAATTGCTCAGGCTTTATCAAGATTGATGTCTTAGTCTGTTTGAGTTGCTTTACCATAATTACATAAATGAGGTAGTTTATAAACCATGGGAATGTATTGTGCACAGTTCCATGGTCTAGGAATTCTGATATATGGAGATTGTAGATTTGGAATCTGGAAAGAACTATTTGCTACAACAGAGAACTACATGTCTACATCCAGACACGAAAATGGAAAAAGGGTCCTACCTACCTTGTAGAAAGTACTGAACCCACTCATGAGGGTTCTACCCTATAACTTAACTATATGTTAAAGACCCCATTTATTTATTTCATGACATTGAATATTAAATTTAAACATTAAAAGAAGGTAGAACACAAAGATTAAGAGACAGCATTGGATTGACTGGACTTTATTAGAAGTATTAGATAGTAGTAACTCAATGGCCCAGTGCTTACCTGAAGCATGTGGAAGACTCTGGATGATCTCCAGCCATAGAAAAAGAGGAAAGCATAAGGGAAGAAATCTTAAATAATTATATATCTGTGGCTTACTTTTATTTTTTAAAATGCCACCAAAAAGTTAAACCCTACATTTCCTTTGTCCTTAAATCCACCTCCCATTTTTCTCCTTTACTAAAATACAGCAGTTCACAGAGTCACTTATTTCTTGAGCAACTTACTTATTTACTGTTCTTTGTCTCCCTTTATTCACCCTGGCCATCCTGCCACCAGCCACCAGGATGCTCCCAGGGATCTAGCTCTGCAGGCTTTGCAGTGCTTTATAAATTTAAGTAATAATGTATAATATATTATTAACCTTTTTTAAAGTAACAGAACGGCAAAGTGCTAGAGAAAGTAGTAAACACGAAACCATTAATCAAGTACACACATGTACATATAGATACAGAGCAAGCCAGCCACAGCCATACACACACAGAGAGAGAGAGACAGAGACAGAGACAGAGACAGAGAGACAGAGAGACAGAGAGAGAGGAGGGGTGGGTGGCTCATTTTAGCAAAACAATGCTGACAAATGATGCTGATAAAGAGTCTAGCTGACTAGATTCTGGTTCCAGCAAAAATGGTTTTGAGCAAATTATTGATATTTCTGGACCACAGTCTCCTATTAAGTAAAATTAAATATTCTACCTGTATTCCTTAATGGTCTTTATATCTCTAATATTCTATCAAGTATGAATAGGTAGTAAGCAACAAATGGCAGTCAGTATTTAATGGGTAATTTTTTTAAACATTCTGCACGTGAAGTAAGAATATACTATAATGAAGAGCTAAATGCTGAAAATTTAGAAATAGTAGCTCAGCCAGTTTATTTGAATCGATCAGATTCATTAGATGTCGGGGGAATGCCAATTAGAGCCACAGTGCAGTACCACTACACAGCCAGTAGAACAGTGGTAATACCAAATACTAGCAAGATGAGACAAATTGGATCTCATTTTTTTTCTGGTAAAATATACATACTAGATACTTTTCTGTTGCTGTCATAAAGTGCCATGACCAAGGCAACTCAAGGAAGAGAGTGTTTGTTCTGGTTTGTGACTCCAGAAAGTTATGAGTCTATCATGGTGTGGCTGCATGACAGCAAAGAGCAGGAATATTGACAGGAGTAGAAAGTTGTAAGAGACCAGGTCTCAACCACAGGCACCAAGCAGAGAGAGCAAACTGGAAGGAGAGTGAAGCTCTCTATCCTCCAACGACATATCTTCTCCAGCAAGGTAACTCCCCAAGCAATATCACCAAGTGGGAACCAAGTCTCCAAATACCTGAGTCTATCGGGACCATTTCTCATTCAAACCACCACAGAATGTAAAATTTAAGAGCCATTTTGGAATACTGTTTAGAAATTAAACATGCTATGACATTAAACTTGTTACTTAAATTACCATACAGTTATATTCTTGCATATTATTTTCAGAAGAATAAAGTTAAATGTTTTTATAAAATATATGCACAAATATTTATGGAAGATTTAATATGTTATTAAAAAAGAAAAACAATCAAATGTCCCTCTGTAAGTGGATGGTTAGAGAAATACTGATATTTTTTACCTGTGGATATTGTTAAATAATAACTTACTTGAATGGATCTAAAGGAAGGATACCGCGTGAAAAAAGATCAGCTCAGAGAATCATGTGCCATATGCTTCCATGCATATAATATTCATAAAATGACAGAATTGCACAGGTGGATAAAAGACTCTTGATTGCCAGGGGGCTGGGATGAAGTGATAGGATAGACAAGAATATTCAGGGGGACCATGAGGTACCTTCTTCATGGCAATGTGAGTTCTACATTTGGCTTCGGCAGTGATTTCTTGAATCTATGTGCAAATTATAACTTTTTTAAAAACCCCACCTCCTACATGAACCTTTAAGAATGGTGAAAATGGCATAGGCTCATAGATATTGCTAAATGTCAGTCTCAGTTTTGATATTTTACAAGTTATGTAACATGTCAATGTTTAATAAAACTGAGTACTTAGTAAAAAGAATTCTATTATTTTCACAATTTTCAGTCTATAAATATTTGGGAAATGATTCCACATGTATTATTCCTTTGAGGCAGTGACTGGAAAAGTCAACATTCTTTTTAATTCCTATTACACTAATTAATGGCCAATGATTATTGACTAGTCATTGAATATATTTGTCACACTGACTGTGGTGGTCTGATGGCTCCCACAGCCTCATATATTTGGATGCTAGGTCCCAGTTAGTGGAACTGTTTGGGAAGAATTAGAAAGTGCGGCCTTGTTAGAGAAAGGTTTATCACTGGGGAAGGCTTTGAAGTTTTGGGAGATTCACACCATTCACACCATTCCCATGTCTGTCTATCTGTCTCTCTCTGTCTCTGTCTGTCTGTCTCTGTCTCTGTCTCTGTCTCTGTCTCTCTCTCTCTCTCTCTCTCTCTATCTATCTATCTATCTATCTCGTCCCCCTACTTGCTGATTAAGATGTAAACTCTCAGCTGTTTCTGATGTCATAACTGTTCCCTCATCGTGGACTCTAACCTTCTGAAACTGTAAACTCAAATTAAATACCTTCTTTTATAAGTTGCCAAGGTTAGGGTATTTTATCACAGCAATAGAAAAGTTACTAAGATATTGACCCACTCAGGGAAAACTAATTTAAAAAAATGTTTTAAGGGAAAGGTTTTGTAACATGAAATTATATTCTGTTTAAAACTGTAATAAATCATTCCATCATAGTGTTATTTAAGCTTTACATTTTGTTGTTGTAACTAAAATAAAGAATGGCTTTAAAATGAAGTAAACAAATGACCAAAAAGTTAACAAGTTTTTAAAGTTGATAAATCTTATTTCTTACTTACTCTAAATGCTGCTTTCACCTATATTCATTTGATCCTTGGAGACATACGATCTGAGGATTGCCTCAACTTTTTTTAGGACTTGGTTGCCTTAGAAAAGCTGTGATATCCCTTCTTATCATGGTATATAATATGGCATTGCCTTACCCATAAGGACTGGTTCAAGTGTTGATGTGTGGTCCTTGACAAGTCCATTAATTTCATAGAGATAGTATTGAAAATAGTGCCTTGTCTTCTATATTAGATATCATTTGTCTTTATGATATTTGAGGTGTATACTTTACCTTTTAAATATACATTTATTAGTTCTCTGAGAATTCTTATACAATGTGTTTGATCCTATTCACTCTCTTTCCCCAGACACCTCTGAGGCCAATGACCTGTCTAGCCGTAGGTTTATGGCTTTATAATGGGTCCAGGTATGGGTTTTATCTTGTGGAGCAGGACTTAAATCAGAAAGTAGCTGGATACTTCAATGGCATTCATGCTGCTATTGCAGCAGTGGGCATGTCTTACTAGGTCAATCATTAGAGTAGCTCACAAGGCTCAAATCTTAGTAAGACTGATGACTGCTTTTCTCCTCCAGTAATGTACATTGCACCTTCCAGCCATATGGATGAAGCTTTTAGGTAAATATCAGCTTGATTTCTCCATGTTCTATGATTCAACTCTGTGTCTTCAGCAATAGGGTCTTACTCTCAAGTTCTGGAGGCACCAAGAGCATTTATAGTAGTTGTGTATTTTACATCTTCTCTGTGACATTGCTACAACATATGCAGTGAGTATAGTCTAAACATTCTAGAAACTTATTGAAGATAAAGGCAAACATAAAAGGATCAAAAGTCATAAAATCAATATTTTTATTTAATCCAAAGAAGTTGTAATTCACATGATGAAACCTCATCCTCATTTTCTTCGAGTTTTAAGTTCCTTTATATCTCACGAATCCACAAACCTAACTCTGTGTTTTCAGTAAATATCAGAAGTATGGAATACAATGTTTTCTATGTTTTTCAGTGGCATTTATATTGTGGTGAGTGTTTTCAAGTTGCACCAACTGAGATACTTAACTACTTCTGACACCAAGTGTTTAGCTGATCACAGATAATCTGTGTCCTGAGACTAAGAAACTAACTCACCTCATATTCTTTCCCAAGCAAAAGTTGCATTCAATGACTATTCAGTGTTGTGGGAGAAAAATAAAAATGAATCTTTTTATTTTGTTTAAAGAATGGATATTCTAACATTAGAGACATTTATGCAATTAATGGAATTAATTTGACTAATTTTAATTAATTGAACTAAATTAATTAAACTGTAGAGAAGTTAAACTTTCTCACTACTCCCATCTCTCCTTCCTAGATCCCTGACTCCTCAGGGATATTCTCAGAAGCACATCACAATACACTCTTGCATGCTAATCATAAAGTATTAGACTCTGTTTTCCAGGGAACCTGAACTGCATCTGTTGCTCCCAGAGTGAACCAAGAATGTGCATTCAAGAATAGGATACTGGAGCTGACCTATCTACTGTACAGCTAGCAATGCAGAGACCATCACTGTTGTGAAGCTGAGAATGTATAACCCTTGTTGCTTGGCAGCAATCTAATAACATTTTTTTCCATATAGTGCACTGGGATGGAAAACCAAGTTGACAATTACAGTATCCCAGGTATAGTGAGACATGGAAGAAGTCTAATTATAGACTGTGGACTTTGGTGTTTGCTGCTAGTGTTGATTTGCATTGGAAACAGACCAACAAGAAACATGGACTAGCTTAGGGTGACTAGTCACTAATTAAAATCTAGGTGTAGGTGTTGAACAGCAAGTATCACTGCCAGATACTATGGATGCCATGGTTGAAAACTATCCATCCTCAAAGTACCTTTTTACCAAAGTGATGGTATTAAGTAGGACCTTTAAGATATAATTGGAACATGAAGTTAAATATCCTATAAAAGAAGCTTCACATAGCATTTGATTAATTTGTCCTTGCACCTTCTGTCATGGAAGGTTACAGGGCTCCTTCTCTGTAAAGAAGCAAGGAGCAGCCTTCATCAGATAGTGAAACTTGCTGATATCATGGTTTTGAATTGCTCATCCTTCAGAACTGTGAGTAAATAAATTTCTGATCTGTATAAATTACCCTGTCTCAGGTATTTTGCTATAGCAGCACAAAATAGACTAAGGCAGCAGAGCAGAATATAGGAAAACTAGAGAAGAAGAAAAAAGATGCACTATAATTTGGACCCAGAAAAACTATGTAAGTGGTTGAATTCTCAGTCTCAGCATATCTGCTACACCAAGATCAGATCTTGAACTGAAAAGGATTAGAAAACTGAGTCATGGAATGAAAACCATATACCAACGACCAGCAAATATATTGTTCAAGAGAGTACAGGGTTTTTGAACTTAAGGTGTAGCCAAAGTACTTTAAAGTCAGTGTGGTGGTTTGAATGAGAATGGCCGCCAGAAGCTCATACATATGAATGCGTGGTCCCCAGTTGGTGAAGCTGTTTAGAGAGGAATTAGGAGGTGTGTTCTTGTTGAAGTAGGTGTGGCCTTGTTGGAGAAGGTATGTCACTGGGGAAGGGATTTGAGGCTTCAAAAACCCAAGCCAGACCCAGTGTCTCCCTCTCTGCCTCCTGCTTATGGATCAGATGTAAACTCTCAGCTATTCCTACAGCATCATACCTGCCTGTCTGCAGCCATGCTCCCCTCCATGATGGTCATAGACTCAAATTCTGAAATCGTAAGCAAGCCTCTAATTAAATGCTTTCTTTTTATGAGTTGCCTTCACCATGGTGTCTCTTCATAGCAATAGAATAATAACTAAGAAAATCAGTAAGCATGTAATCTTGCAATGTATTCCTATCACCCAAAACTATGAAACCAACAAAATCACAGAAGAGATTTTTGAATGTGTTTCCAACTTGGAGGGGCCACATCATAAAAGATGGGGCATCACTTTCCAGAATGCAATACGAATCCTAAGTGAATGGTGTAGAACTGAAGCTATCCATCAGGATGAAGTTACGAAACAGAATCCAGGGAATGTTGAAACCAAGTTCTAGAACTTCTCTTACATATACAGATATACAGATATACAAATATATCCATCACCTATTTATTTGTTTTTTGTAATATACTAGATAAATTATAAACAAGAGAAATTAATTTATCACAGTTCTGAATGTTGAGAAGTCCAAGACGAAATCATAGGCCTTTAGCTGTTGCATTCAAGGAAAAGATACTAACATTTCCTGACCCAATTCTTTTCCCAACAATTTGTTCTCATGTCCATTGAGCAAGGCATAGCATCAAAGAGTTAATGTCAACTATCACACAAGTA
>LZPO01108766.1:7704-30204 GCA_001675575.1 Neotoma lepida
CACACGCACACGTACACACACACAAAGCACCCTTACAAATCCAAAATATTCCAGCCCCAAGTGGTCACTGCATCTAGAATGCAATTTCCCTTTCAAAATAACTCGTGAAGTAGCTTGCCAGGAAACAACAATTAAACCTTAGTAACTAATACAGACTCGGAAGGAGAAGGGGAGCCAAGCAGATTTAGCCCAGTTCAATACATTTACTTTTACCATGTGAGTCCTCTCAAAATGAAATGCCAACTTAGAGGTTACATAGAATTAACAAGTAACAAATGTTTACTCTGCCTAGCAAGATAAGCTGCCTCTTGGGGACAAACTTAATAAGTAAATTAAATGTGATGGCTGCATACTTTAAATGAAATAGACAAAGTTTCCCAAGCCATGAGGAAAGGCAAATAAATAATGAGAATGGGGGACAGACCTGGGAAAAGTTAAAGCTGTGTCAAGGACTCCACATCCCATCTAAATTGGATTGTGCTAATACATTCGGAGCTGCNGGGACGAGGCAGGGCACGCAGTGTACAGTGGAACTGTACAGGTCTGCAGTTGGAGGTCCTCAGCCTGCAAGGAACATGCCCCCATGTTTATGGAATCCCCACTTTATGAAGCTTCAGCTCACCATCATAGCCAGAGACAGGACTGTCGGAGTTCTCAGAATTCCATGGTTAATGTGGTTAACCAGAAACGCTTTAGTAAATACGATGTACCAGGCAGAAGATCCTCCGAGCATAACAGCCGTCAGCTTCACTGGAACAGCTGTGACCCCACTTTCATGATTCCCCCAAGATTTGGCTTGTCAACGATCCTAGAAGGGAGTAAGAAGTTTTTGGACCCTCATCTGAGATTCAGCTGCTCCCTCTGTACTTCCCAGACATTTGTATGTAATTTTGCCCAAATTGCATGTGGCCTCGTGGTCACAAGTGCTGGAGTATACAGACTGTGGAAGGGTGACTGAAGGGGAACCTCCATCTCTGTAGCAATGGGGCGTGGGGGGGGCAGTGTTATCCATTCTGGGACTTCCTGGTGCCATGGCTGCTTTGGGATCACCCATGATCCTGTAAGTAATCCCTCATTCATGCTCTGTAAATAAGCCCAAACTCATTAATCCCCCAGTTGTACTCCGGGGGAATAGCACTTTGGTTTGTTGTTTGTGCTCTACAAGAAGAGGGCAGACATGTCTGTGTCCACAGTGAAACAGCTCTCAGTTTCCTGTTCCAACCACCTGCTGCTATGTTTCCCTGCCATCAAGGACATCTAGACCTCTGAAATAGTAAGCCAAAATAAACTCCCCCTTAAGTTACTTTTGGGTAATGGTATTTTATTACAGCATCAGTAAAGTAAATAATACAAGAGCCAACAGGACCGCCTGATTGCCTGGCCTGCATTATAGGGAGACTAGGTAGAGTGAGGGATTAGCTTCACCTTCATAAGCATTAAGAGGAAACGAGTCTGAGGAGAAAGATCATGGATTAAACTGGGCATGGTGGTGCTTGTCCATAATAGCAGCACTTAAGGGTGGAGGCAGGAGGATTATAACTTCATGGAAAACCTGGGCTGCATGGAGCGTTCAAGGACATCCTGGGTTACATGGCGAAACCCTGTGTGGTAGTTTGAATGTAATTGGCCCACATACACTCATTAGAAGTGGCACTATTAGATGTGACTTTGTTGGAGTAGGTGTTACCTTGTTGGAGGAAGTGTGTCATTGTGGGGGTGGGCTTTGNGGTTTCCTATGCTCNAACTANGCCTAGTTCAGTTCACCTCCTGTTGCTTTTGGATCAAAATGTAGGACTCTCAGCTCCTTCTCCAGCACCATGTCTGCCTGCAAACTGCCATGTCCCATCATGATGATAATGGACTAAACCTCTGAAACTGTAAGCCATTAAATGTTTTCCTTTTTAAGAGTTGCTGTGGTCATGGTGTCTCTTCACAGCAATAGAAACCCTAACTAAGACACTCTGTGTTTAAAAAACGAAATGTCTGGAGATGCTGTATCTTTTCTTGCACACTTGTCTTACATATGCAAGGCCCTAGCTTTGCTCTGTAGCACTGGGAGGGAGGGAAAGAGGAAGAAAAAGAAAGAAGAAAATTGTGAGTTAAAATTTGCACTAGATATATCTTCTGATCAAGCAATAGGACAGAAAGTTGTGAAAAGGCATCTTNGTGCCAGGTAAATGACAAAGACAAGCTTTGTGACAAAAGTGTGTAACCTAATAAACAACAAAAGACACAAGACACACTTGTCACTCTCTGATCAGAAGCCTGAAGGTGTTTCTATGCTCTACTTGTAAAGCAGGCCTCAGTTTCCCCAGTATCTCAACGCTCATTGGGCTTCTTAGGGTCATTCAAGGGAACCCATGAAACAGCTGCCCTTCCTGGCAACTCACCCCCTAGGTGCAGTGACACCTCAGTTAATCCCATAGCAAAGAACTTCGTGTTTCTCTGCCGAGTATGTCATGGAGGTTGTGCCCTGACCATTATGGATGCTGCCGTTCTCTTGTTCTGTCTTTGGGTGCAGTCAATAGTCTGCTCAGCTCCATTCCAGCTCCTTCTCCTGTGTGTGCTTGTTCCAGGCTTGCTAGACCTGCATGTGCTGCAACTTACCTCTCTCTAGGAGTTAAAGAGTTCAATTTCAGCCCCATACCCAGACTCAGCTCTCAGTGCCAATGATCTTGTACATGCACAGGATTGCTCTTAGCCTAAATTTCTAATGAATTACCATTTTCTTATCTGAGCACACAAAAGACTTTAAGCACAGAAACTTAAGCACCATGTATAATACTGTTTCCCATGTAAAATTGGGAGGATAGCCTCATGGTTGCTTTGGTTTTCTGTGAGATCACTTTGATCTGGGGCACTACAGTGAGCCATGTGACTCCTTTGAGGACTGTGCCAAAGCAGATGCCAGGGTAGAACTCATTAGAACATCCACCCTGTGTGAAACTAGACTGGCTGCAAGGTTGCTCCGGTGAGGCCAGGGATCNAAGATGGAGAGCTGAAANCTTCTCTTTCTTGACTCCAGCTCAGTGGACGTCAACCCTGACTACAGATCAGGCTTATCTGAGGACCTCTTCCTTNCCCTACCTCTGCACAAAATGACTTTGCCTAGGGCCTCTATTCCTAGGGTCTCAATAGGCTGCCATGTGTTTGTCTTTTATGGAAGGGTCATCATTCTGTCTTTTTTTTTTTAAGCTTGTTTTGTTTTTGCTTTTTGAGAGAGGGTCTCACTATGTATCTCTGGCTGGCCTGGAACTCATTAGATCAGGCTGACCTTGAAGTCATAGAGATCTACTTCCCTCTGTCTCCTGAGTGCTGGTATTAAAAGCATGCTCCACCATGCCAGTCTGTCTCATTCTGTCGTCTTTACTCATCGCACATGAAAATGGAATGACCTTCCAGAAGAAACTGAAAGTGCTCCTAAATCCTCATCTTATTGGCTGTTGTGTGAATTACACAGAAAACCAAGGTGTGAGGAATGAGCCTGTCCAACACCAAAATGCCTAGGGAATCTACTGGCACCAAGTGGTAACCTGGACCACTCNGAGTTTCCCTGGGTGCTTCTGAAGCTGCCCCTGTGACCAGGCCTTCCCTCTTGCAATCTTAGCTCTTCCTCCCTCTCTCTGCCTAAAGAACATGCCAAGTCCAGTCAATGACCCTGCTCAACCCTTGGGTGACTGATGACAAAGGCATCCATGCAGAAGGCTGGGAGAAGGGCTAACAGCAATAACAAAGAATTGGGGTCTGGGACCCCAGGGCCATCACCATGACCACAGCTGGATTCAGGGGCACAGGCAACAAGTTCCAAGTCCTCAGCTCAGAACAAACACATATCCTTTCCTACCTGAGCTCTAGCCCATCTCAGCGGCACCTCCAGCTCTGACACTGAACTCAGTCTCACCGTTACCGAAAACCCACCCACTAACAGAAACAGGCCCTGTTCGGCCAACCAAAGCAGGCAGACTGGCACAAAGGGCTGAAGTAAAAGTCACATGACCTTGCCTTGGAGGCCTGTTCTGTGAGGCCCTGTCGAGCACTGCAGAACCTTACCCTTTCCAAGGATGGAAAGCATCACTCAAGCTCGGGTTCAGGATAGCCAACAGGGCTGCGCAAGGTGTGTGTCTGCCAGAGTCATGGGCTTCCTGACCTGACCTCAGCCGGTGAGAACAGCCATCCCCACATGGATGCATACTTACATTTTAGAATTGAGGAATAGGGTTGTATGTGGGAACAGCTTGGGGGCTGACTGTAAGATGAGGTGCTTCTCAGACTTTGGCTCATCCCAGGGAGGGGCTGAGAAGGGAAGAGAGAACGCACTGGGAGCTGGTGGGGCCTCCGAGAAAGTCTGGCTCGACCTCCTCTTAGCAACGGAAGCAGANACTTCATCCAGAACCACTCCAAATGTTGACAGCAGAAATGGGGTGGGAACTTGGGCCTCAGCTTTTTCTTCCAGGTCCTTCTGGTCCTTGCAGCCACGTGGCTTCCCGGAAACCACGTAGCTTTAGCAAGACAAGGAAAGGCTGGAACATACCAGAGTGGTCACAGGAAACAAGTGCTTCATAAAGGAAGGGCAATGGCGTCAGAGATGATGTAAGACAACAAGTAACTGAGGTAACTAAGGGACAAATGGGGGACTGATGCTACTGGGGCTTTCAGGGAGACAGTGAAGAAGTTACCCCAAATTCAAAGGGTGTGAGGGTGNCAGGTTCAGGAGAAGGCTACGAGTTCTTACGTGACACCACGCAGGCAGAAGAAAAGGGAACTGTATCTGAAAGGTGTTTGCATGCTCAGGGGTCTGACCCTCTGTCTANGCTATGCAGAAACTTGAGTGGATTGTGAAAGCCCTACTCGATTAGCACAAGTGACAGTCATAAGTAGACATGTGTAAAGACCCAAAATTAGCAGCAACGTGATTATCTAGCTATTCTCTCATGGCTGTGTTTATCCATTCATATCCAACCCCAGATTTTTCTGTTCTGTCCAAGTCCGCATTGTTCTTGAAGTAGGAGTTTCCCTTTGTTTTGAACTTCATTCATTCTTAGCATGTTAATTCTCAAGGAGGACAACTGATCCTGGCTGGAAAGACATCCCCACCTCATTTCAGCACNGGTCTTTCCCAGGGATGGCAAGTACTCTAGCAATGACCTCTGACCCGGTCTCCGTGCCCCCAACAAGAGCATATTTAGGAACTAGTACACAAATTCCTCAGGTCAAGAAGTTATAGATTTCATACAAATCCCATGCTGTGTATTCAAGGCCTCACCAGGACTGGCTGTTATGTTCTGGGGGAATATCTGAAAACTGGTAAGCCTCAGAGGAAGGTCTAAAGGCTGTTATTTGAGGGGTTGGGAGAGAGAGCTATATTGGTAAAGTATTTGCCCTGCAAACATGAGGACCGGAGTTTGATTTTCCATCTTCCACCTAAAAAGCCAGGTGCAGTAACACATGTCTGTAACCCCAGAGCAGGGGAGATAGAGATGAGCCACCAGCTAGCTAAACCCGTGAGATCCAGGTTCTGTGAGACCCTGTTGCAAAGATAGGATGTGAAACAATTGAAGAAGCACCCAACCTCAACCTGGCCTCCACACCACACACACACACACACACGCACGAGTGATGATGCTTGGAGTGCTTTTTTTCCTGGCCTTATTTTTATCCAGATGATGGGCCAATGTTGGAAACTCACTGCTGGTGTCTCCTTCCCTCTTGTCGTTAGAAATCCCACATGCCACAGGCAGACTCCATCTCAAAGGTAGCTTGCAAACCTAAGAAACTTAAGTATGAATCCCATAATCAGAGGAAGTCGTTTTTTCAATTTAAACAAACCATTGTTTTCTAGGTCAANATGTATCCGTTGTCATTCCCAGAGTCACTCCTGTGAGTCTCTGGNTATCATAACCACAGAGAGACAGCTGATCAGTCTTTACTGCTGGGTAAAAGTGGCGGCATTTTCAAGATTTCTGGTTTCACCCTTTTAACCCAAAGACTGACTATAAATAGACGTGAAGTCTGGGGTTTCCACGGCTGAGTGCTGCTATAAATAGCTTTAGACATTTTCCCACTTCATGCTTTCTAAAACAACATTCTCTGCTTCCCTTCTTGGATAACCTCTGGGAATAGAGCAAGGCCACATTCAGAATTTTATTAAGGGCACTTGACAGAACTGCTAATGAGCCTCCCAGCAACCATGAGTGTCCCTCAAATATTAAAAACAAACCTGAAAATGAAATGATTCTGTAAGTGTGTTCAGTTAAACAAATATTTAAATGTAAACATATTTCTATAAAAGACATTTTCAACGTAAGCAAGCTGTTAATATTTTCATCCACTTTCTCACATCCCTGGGAATCTTCTTCTAAACCACAAAATTAAGCCTAAGCCTAATCATTCAGCAGTTCAGGTGAAACAAGTATACTCTACTTTCCTTCCTTACNTNGGCCACTGTGGGGGTGTGAAGAAATGCATTGCCTTCAACTCTCTCACAACACCACCCAGAAAATGAGGTGCCTGCCTGGCTCCCACGTGTTGAGAATGTCTGTCTTCTTCCTTGAGACTGTTCATGTGTNTCCCCCCCAACCCCCTTGCACACACTGTAAGGACCCTTCCAGATGCTGCACTGTTGTAGGATCCCTTTCCTGCACTGCTTTCCTGTGATGCTGACTTGGGGAGGTTGAAGCAGAGCATCACAGAAAGGCCTCTGAACAAGTCCAATGCCTGCCTGCTAGCAACCTCTGCTGGTAGCTATTTCCAACGGGGAAAGAAATGAAATGGCAAGGAAGCTAAGCAGAGAAAGGGCAGGTTGAGACAGCCCAAATTCAGGCTCTGGGTTTGTGTTTTGTTTAAAGGTGGACAATAGAAGAGCTGTAAAAGATGCTGAAGATATTCTTAGGTTTTTTTTTTTAATTTATTTTATGTGCATTGATGTGAGGGTGTCAGATCCCCTGGAACTGGAGTTACAGACAGTTGTGAGTTGCCATGTAGGTGCTGGGAATTGAACCTGGATCCTCTGGAAGAGCAGCCAGTGTTCCTAACCACTGAGCCATCTCTCTAGTCCTGATATTAGTGATTTTTAAAACAAAGTATTTGAGCAGGTTTAGGCTAATAGAAAATATTGAGCAATAAATAAATAAATAAGGTTCCCATGTGCCTTCCCAGCACTGTTAATTTCCTCTATTTTCAATCTTGCAAAATCATGGGGTGTATTGGCTATAATTTTAATTTATTAATTAAAATCTAGCCCATAGTTTAAATTAAGGGTCATTGCTTGTGTTGGACACTCCACGGGTTTGGGTAAGTATAAAATGACACAANTATAAATGTTATACAAACTAATAGATTGTTCTCTCCCCCAAACNNCTGACTCTCCACCTACTCATTTTCCCTTCCCCCAAATCCTTGGCAACCGTTCATCAATTGTGTCTCCATGGTTTTGCCTTTCCCGGAATGACATGCAATTGGAATCGGCATCACATGGCCACCTTTCTAACTCAGCTTCTTTCACAACGTGCATGTAAGTTCCCTCTGTGTCATTTCGTGTCTTGATGCTGCATTTATTTTCAGGGCAGAATAATATTCCACCTCTTGGACTAGCCACAGTTCATTCATTCACAGACTGAAGGACACCTTACTTTTTCTAAGTTTTGGAAGTTATAAAACAAGCTACTGTGATCAGTGTGCAGGCTTTTCTGCACATATAAATTTTCAATTCCTGCTGGGTGGTGATGGTGCACGCCTTTAATCCCAGAACTNGGGAGGCAGAAGCAGGTGGATCTCTGTGAGTTTGAGGCCAGCCTNGTTTACAGAGTGAGTTCCAGGACAGCCAGAGCTGCTATATAGAGAAACTTTGTCTGAGGAAAAAAATTTAATTCCTTTGGCTAAATATCAAAGAATGTGATTAGTAGATCATAGGGTCAGTACGTTTAGTACTTTAAAATTTTAGTTACATTTTTATTCATTNATTTTGGCATGTGCATTTGGGGTCAGACCATCTGTGGAGGTCAGAAGACAACTTGCAGGAGTTGGTTCTCTCCTGCCACCATGTGGGTCCTGGGATCAAGCTCAGGTCCTCAGGCTTGGCAGCAGGCCCCTTTTCCCATTGAACTATCTCACCAGCCCTACATTTAGTTTTANAAGACAGTACCATACCCTCCTCCACAATGGCTGTTTCTGTTTCAGAATAATTCCAATCAGCAATGAGAGAGTGTTCCTGTTGCTACACAACAGCATTTGGTGGCATCAGTGTTCTGTGCTTGGCTATTCTCATAGGTGTGCAGTGGATGTCATGGCTGCATCTAATTTATAGTTTCTGGTACATGTTACTAAGCACCTTCTGCATGCTTAATCACCTCTGTATATTTTCTCCAATGAAGTATGTTAAGATATTTTCTCCATTTGAAGTTGTCCTTTTTTGTATTACTGAAGTTCTGTCTGTATATTGGATATCAGTTCTTTACCTGATGTGTTTTGCAAAAACAAACATCCATCACACAACTCTGTTTCTTCTCTCAAGTTGATCACTGAACCAGTATTTGTCATGGAACCTTGGAAGACATTTCAAAAGAAGAACTCAGCAGAATGGATTCTTCTGACTGTTTTTATAAAGTTAAAAAAAAAGTGTGTGTGTGTGTGTGTGTGTGTGTGTGTGTGTGTGTGTGTGTGTGTGTGCAAGCATGCACGTGCATGCCACCTGTAGGGGTGCCTGTAAAGGTCAGAAGAAGGCATTGGATCCTTTGGGTGGAGTTGTAGTTATAAGCAATTAAGTGCCCAGTCTGAAAACCAAACTCAGGTCCTCAGAGAGAGCAGCAAGTGCTCTTAATCNTGGAGACGTCTCTCCAGGCCCACCTCTGATTCTTAAGGAGTCCATAATACAAGGAGGAAGGTCATGCAGTTGTAAACCAGTTACAATTACTTCACCCACCTTAAGGGCACTCTACTAAGTGAAACAAGACAGTTACAAAAAGACATTTCATTTCATTAGATGCCTGCAGGAGCCANATTCACAGTAACAGAAGGTAGAAGGTGGCAGATGGGGAAGTTTTGGGTTTCTGGAATGAAGATGTATGAAGAAGGGATGCACAGCTATGTGAATTTACTCAGCACTGCTGGGATGGATGTCTAAAATGAGCTAAGGAGGCAATGAGTTATCAAAGTGGATGGAGTGCCATGGGAGGACAGACACACAGGTGGTAAGATTGTGGTTTGGTGTGTAATCACTGATCATCTAAATGGCCTTGAGAAGTTTCAAACTGTTTCATTTCATTCTTTGAAAGCTTTGCAGGGTGAGGATGTAACTTAGTTGGTAGAGTGCTAAATGCACAGAGCNCTAGGTTCAGTCCTCAGTGCCATATTCAAGATGGTACACACCTGTTATCCTGCAGNTGGAGAGTTGAGGCAGGAACACTGAAAATTCAAGGTCGTCCTGGGCTACATGGAACCCTATCTCAAAATGTATATGTAAGTTTTTGAAGGAATGCAAAAGGTTGAAACACAGTGAATGGCATGCAGGAATCTAAAATAGGGACAGAGACACAATGACAATCCAACGGTGTACTTTGAAGGTGTAGAACCCTTCCCCTAAGCAAGCCTTGAGAGGGAGAGAGAAAGCAGGAACATAGGCAAGCCAGTTGCTGGGTAGGAGGAAAACTTAAAAATAACAAACTGTAAGAAGAACTTCTAACCAGTCTTATTAATAAACACNNGGAACAAGNAATAAGGGTGAAAATCTGACAGAGATCAGAGGAATTAGGAGCAAGCCACCACTCGCCTCACCTCACCAACGCTGCCTCTACTTCCCAGGAGCGAAGCGGATGAAAGAGCAAGACTTCCGGTCTAACCTGGCTTTTTATGCCTGTCCATCTGCTAACTAATTTCCCATCCTCCCAAGCTACATCACTTCCTGTCTTGTCTGCAGGCCTGGTGGTGCACACCTTTGTTCCCAGCACTCAGGAGGCAGAGGCAGATGGAGTTCTTTAAGTTCAAAGCTAGCCTGGTCTACAAAGTGTGTTCCAGGCCAGCTAGGGCTACATAGAGAGACTCTGTCTCCAACAACAACAAAAAAGTTAAACTTCTCACAAAGACTATAGTGGCCTTACTTACACACAGAGAGAGAGAGACAGAGACAGAGAGAGAGACAGAGAGAGAGAGACAGAGAGAGAGACAGAGAGAGACAGAGAGAGAGAATGAATCAGTATAGGACATACCAAGACATCAAATTCTCAGCACAAAGGAGATTTATTACCCCAGAAGAGCAAGCAGAGGTCGGGGGAGGCAGGCAAAATAGAAAGGCAAGAGAGGGGGTTTCTGCAGGAGTGGGTTTTTAAGGGAAAAGTGGGGGAATCTGTGCTGNGGTAAGCTGGTAAATCCTGATTGGACATATTAGCCAAATTATGAATTTCAATTGTTGGACATTGGTATTTTGTCTCAGGAATGAGTCAGTGGCCAAATAAGGGAATGGACCTTGGGGGCTAGCTTTAGGAATGTAATGGTTTTTAACAAGGGAGAGGAAAAGGGTAAAGGGCAAAACCTGTCTACAATGTTTGCCAAGCTTGGGCCTGTGTTTGCCATGCTCGGGCCTGCTAGAGACCCTTCACTTACTGTGGAAGTCATTCAGTGCACATTCATGTGATTGAAGGTGATTATTCAGACAGTAAGTCGTAAGCCTAACGTGGGCAGAACCAGAAGAGAACATACAGTTAGGAAAAGTTTCACTCTGGTGTATCCAAGTACATTCTTGGTGCCTTCTGTGCACCAACTTCAGATCTGAGCACTGGGGACACAAGACTGACTGAATCCATATATCTCCCTTTTTCCATACAGCTTATAAGTGTGTGTGGTAGAAAGTAAACCCAAAGCTTGGTACTTCTAATCCCAGCATGNGTAGCAGCAGCAGGTGGATGCCTCTAAGATCCAGGACAGCCAGGGGTACACAGTGAGACCTAGTACATTCAAGTGGGAAGTTGTCTCTAACAATGAGCATCGGATCATCTCACAGTGTGTGCATTTGCCAGGCTTCTCTGAAGACACAGAACCTGTTTCCCCTCTATTAGATCTAGTGATCTGGGACTTGCTTCCTCCTGTAATGTCTAGTGAACATGCTGTCTTTTCTAGACATAGCCCTTAAGAGTCTTCATTGTACCATATTCAGATGAGTGAAGCCTGGAGCCACCAAGTAAAGAAGTTTAGTGTCCTGTTGGATAGGGACTTGAGCAAGCTGGACAGGGTAGATATAAGAGAGGCCATTGTGGAACGTCTGGTCCAGTAGAGCTCACACATGAAAATGGCCATGGAGTGGAGCCCAGCCAACCCACAGAATCATGGGAAATCATAAGTCATTCTTCTAAGCACCTGAATTCTGGGGTGGTTTGTTTTGTGCCTGCTGTGTGGTATCTTTCTGTACCTGTACACTGTGAATATGTGTTGCTCTCGTTGGTTGATAAATAAAACTATTTGGCTAGGCAAAATGGNGAGGCAAAATAAGATTAGGTAGTACATTCAAATTGAAGAGAGAGAAGAAAGGAGAGTAAGAGAGACGCCAGCTACCACCAAAGGAGCAAAAAGATGCCAGCAGACCAGTAACACCATGGCCACATGGCAACATATAGATTAATAGGAATGGGTTAATTTAAGTTGCAAGAGCTAGCTAGCAAGAAGCCTGAGCCAATAGGCCATAGAATTGGTAATTAATATAAGCCTCTATGTAATTATTTTATAAGTGGCTGTGGGACCAGGTGGGACACAGGAAAGCTTCTGATTACATGTGCTTAATTGAAATAATAGATTAAATGTCCAGTGAGCTTGTTCTCACTACACAGGAGTGTGCTGGAGCCTGCTGGTACTTATAGGCCATTCGTTGAATAGAAAAATTACAACTCTGGCCTGGAGAGTGGCTGCACCCATTTCCCCCATCTCTGACATCTTACGTTATAAGGTATGGTTGTTAGGACCAATGGANCAATACTGATGTGCCAACAACACCAGAAGCCCTTACCTTATTTATTATTCATGTTTCTTTTTGTTTTTGAGACAGGTCTGATGCAGCCAAGGCTGGCTTCCGAGGCACTATTTCTTCAGGATGACCTTGAGCTTCTGACCCTCCAGCCTCCACCTCCTGAGTGCTGGAATTACAGACATGCACCCCCACACCGGGTTATTCAGATTTCTTTCTGTTTTGGAGTCCCATCTGAGCTCCCCAGCACAGTCCCTTGTTTTGTCTCCTTTGGCTCCACTTAGCTGTGACAGTGTCTTTTTATTTTTGTGATGTCCTTGACAGAGGGTTGATCAGGTATTTTGCACTGCGTTCCTTTATGGAATCTGCAGGGTGCTTTCTCTCCCTTAGGCTGTGGAAAGGGCTTTGGGGGAGGAAGGGCACAGAGGCAGACTGCTATTCCCACCATACAGCAAGTGCACACACAGCAAGAGTTAGCGCTGCTGCGGAGCCTGGCCAGCTCTCAGACTAGCAGAACCCTTGCCATGGATCTCCATTGGAAACTGCTCCTCAAGCATTCCTGTCCCTGCCCTCTTCAGAAGGAAATTCTTATGGACATGCCCTCCAGCGCTTCACTATCTCCACTCCCCAACTTACTGCCCACCCCCAGGCTCCTTTCTTGCTTCCCAGCCTTGACTGATACTCAACCCAATTTAAATTCAGAACTCTAAAAATCTGAAGCTGGCATCCCCATATTAGAGAGAACAAGTAGTGTTTGCCCTTCCAGGCCTGGGTTACCTCATTCAGTATAATATTTTCCAGTTCTATTCATTTATCTTTCAATTTTATTTATTTTTTGTGCCTGAATAAAATTCCATTGTGTATATGTACCACATTTTTATTATCCATTCATCAGTTGATAGGCTGATTCAATTCCCTAAATATTGCTAATAGAGCCACAATGAACATGGGTGATCAAGTATTCCTGTGGTAGGATATAGAGTCTTTTAGGTATGAGACCAAGCTTTCAATTTATATACAGTGACTGTACTTTCAATTTATATACAGTAAAACTCTTTGAGAGTATAGTAGTGTGAGTTTGGACAAATGCACACAGGTATGTGAAAACTACCCAACCAAGAAGAAGATATTCATACACCATCAGAAATCTCCTCANTGCTTTGTAACCAACTTCTCCATCAGAACTAAACCCAGGACATCCATGGCTTTTGTCTCAGCCACACAACTTACCTGCCCTGCAGTATGGTGGAAAGTATGTGGCTCCTCCCATTTAGAACAGTCCAACTNTGAGTCTACCAAGATGTGGCAGGTACAAGTACTTCTTTCTTTTTGTTGCAGAGCAGTGTGAATTGAAGTTCCTGGAAAACAAACTACCTATATTAAAGGTTCTCTGGGCTGACTACTAGAACTCAGTTGATTGTGGAAAGTTGGAATGTTCCAGAGCCAGCGCAAAATTATCTTGGCTACCATTAGTCCACCTAATAGATAATTGTTAGTCACNACCTTGGCTGATCTAGCAACTTTCAACTTTGGGATAAAACCCTTGGGATATAGTGACTTAGCAGACCACAGGCATCACTGTCCCCAAAACTTAGAATGTCATCAGATAGCATCTGAGACCAATAACACAGACATTCACTTTGCTGCAGCCCACCCATGTGTTCACAAAATGCTTTGACTTGTGACTTTCTTTTGTGACTATGAAAATTCATGCAAGTACTTTCATGTTGGAACATGTTATTTGTAACAGGCTGAATCTATGTTCCCAAGCCATAACTCATATTTAGTACAGAATAAACTATCTCTAATGCCAATTGAAATAAAAGCTATGTTTTACATCAACAGCTTTGACATCCAGCCATGAGGCCCCAGGGATGATCTACTTTCACAAGAAAAGTCACTTGGCTTGGTGCTAGGTACCAACATAGGAGTCTTTGTACCCAACCATCCTTGTTTCCTGCTCAGGTGAATGTTAGTGAGTTATTTNTGATGTGGTATTCCCTTTTGTTTTGGTCCATAGCCAACTGATTTATTCAGAGATGGTTTGGGATGTGCTAGCTGTTCCAAGTTTTGGTTCTCACAGCATTTGTTTGCTAGCATTTGGCCCCTTTCTACTTCCACTCCTCCAACACTCAACAGTGCATTTGTGTGTGTTCTCTCCTGTATAACCTTACTTCTTTCAGTTTATAAAATCTAGGAGTATCTTATTTTAATGTACTGAAGGTAAGAGGCACTTGATCTTTCCAGATCAACAGGATGAAGAGGACCCAAAGGACTCTCTCCCCTAAAACATGCAACAGCCTCACATGGAAACCCAAGACAAAATAGCTTTTCCTCAAAGGCAAGAACTCTCTTTAGAGTTAGAGAGAACTCTCTTGGCTCATTGGAGAGACATACATGAAGGATAATCACCAAAGACCTTCAGCTCCCTCATGTTCCCTGTACACACATGTACAAGATAAACTTAGGATACAATTGGAAGAACTCACCTCAGCATGAGACCCAAGGGGTCTAATCCCTTAAGCAGGATATAAATCTGATCCAGATCCCACCAGCTATCATAGAAGATTCTGGTTTTCAGGAGAAAAGATGCCTCCAGCAGAAGTGGAAACGGAAATTCCACAATGGAAAAAGTAGCATCAGTAATTATAATTCAACTTCCAAGTACTTGGGGAAAATGGGGAACTCTAAAGGTAACTTGGCTTTATGTTTTCTTCAACAGAACACAATTGATATCCCTAAACTGGTTTCTTTTTTTTTAATGTATGTTTTTCACACTAAACTACAACTCCTACACAATAAAGCAAAAGATAATGGGCAGCCTGCTTTAATTGGAATTTTAAAGCATCCAAGAAAAATAATGAAATTGCTAACTTGGGAATAATGTTTTGAAAAATTCTCCCAAAGTTAAGAAAAATCAAGGTTAAAAAAAACAGAAAACAAGAAAATGTTAGAGACTGTGTTAGCTTTTCTCATCCCCCTACTCTCATCTAGTCTTTCCTGGTGTCATTATCCACTCTTTGGTAATCCCAAAATGGATCAAAATTCTGTATCAAATCAACAAAAAACAAAGATTGTTGTGGCCTCTTGTGGGATAACATCTAGATAAGAAGTGATCCCTACTATCTGTTATCTTTACCTGAAAACTTTTGAACCTGAGGTTTCCCACATCACCAAAACTGTGGGATTTGCTAGAGAACTTCAGAACACCTCCTGCCCTACAAAATGGGATCTTCTGACTGACTTCTTCCTCTCTGCCAACTACCTCATAAATCAGGGGAGGATTTACATGCCTAAGTTTGCACAACATACTTTACATTTTGGCTTTTATAGGTTACTAGCTTGAATCTTATCAGTACTCAGGTTGGGACATATCTTTGAGATACACATTTTCTACCTTGTCTCTAAGATCAGATCCTTTGTGAGTACAGATATTGGATTAGGCTATCTCAGTGCTAGGGAGGAAGTATAATTTGATCAGTAATATAACTTTAATATCTTCAAATGAAGGAGCCAGGGTGGATATGATCAAGATGCTATATATATACATACATATATGTGTATATGTATATATATATGTGTGTGTATATGTATATGTGTATATATATATATATATATATATATAAATTTGCCACGTAAAGAATATTTTTGAAGCTTGCAAATCATAAAGCCAAATGACACCTACAGTAACATTGGGCCTTTTGGTCTGTCATCAATGTGTATTCCCTGTGTGTGTTTGTTTGGATACCGGTTACATGCCTACTAAATTGGCTAATAAATGACTGCTCATGTGTAGTTGTAAGTTTGCTTGTGTCCTGCCAGGTCCTGCAGCCGCTCAGACCCAAGTAAACACACAGAGGCTTATATCAATTACAAATTACATGGCCATGGCCTATGGCTCAATTTTCATGCTAGCTAGCTCTTATAACTAAACTCAGCCCATTTCTATAAATCTTAGATGTTTAAAGCATCTAAGTGGATATATATGTTGCCATGTGTTCCGTGGCTTTACCTGTGTGCCATTACATGCTGCTCCCTGGATGGCAGGATGGCATTGCTTCAGTTCTCCTTTCTCCTTCCTCTCTCTCCAGTTGGAATGTACCACCTAACCTTATTCTGCCTCACCATTGGCCAAATAGCTTTATTTATCAACCAATAGAGCAACACATATTCCAGCATACAGAAAGACATCCCACAGCACTTGCCCTTTTATGTCTAATCAAAAAAGGAAGATTTTAACTTTAACCTAGTAAAATTACATATAACAAAACAATTCTCAAGCAAGAATTACAGTTACAATATCTAGTCTATTTATATTTGGGAAATTCAAAGAAAACATTCTATCTATCCTATATTTGTGAGTCTAAGGTTTTATCTAATTTATCTTTTATCATAACCAAGGAAAATTGTAATTATAACTATATAGTCTTCAACTACATCAAAGGCCCCAGAAGGATATAATATTCCTAAGTAAACAGGAAGTGCATCATAAGCAACTTCCAATAATCTAGAATGACAGAGACAGCTGGCTGCCTGGACAGTCACCCAAAGTTCCTTTGTAACATTGGAGCATCCATCTTCAGCCATATAGGCCTAGAGTTTTTCAGTCACTTTTTCCTGTGTCCTATAGAATATCTGGCAGTCTCCTCTGCGAAGCAGGAACCTGAAGGACCATCTTGTCTTGCAAAGTTCAGTGGTCACCTTCCTATGGGTCCTGCATGTCCAGTTTACACAACATAGTATCAGCAGTCCAGGCAAGAGCAGTTTCTTGCCCAAATGGCTATTTTTGCCAAGAAGANGATAAATTCTATATGGAGTGTCTTTGACANCCATTTTTCTCTTTGAAGTAAATTGGTGCTGCCAGGAACAGACGTGTCTCACTGTCCAGAAAGTCTAAGTTTTAAAACATTTTAAATGCCATATTCTGTAAGTCTTTGAAGTGTTTGAAGATTACCTACCTAATTGAAATATATCTATGTATACCTAGAAAATTTAACTAACATGGCTATATGTTTGATTATCATGGATAACTAATTATTAATCTGTATTTCTTAATTATTCTGCATTTGAATAAGCTTGTAAAATATTGTCCATGTAATAATAAATTATAGATTTAGGAAATTGCTTATGTATTACTTCCAATGGCTGTTGTGCAAAATATTAGCACAGGGTTGGGCTATTTAACATTCCCTGTGGGAGAACTGTCCATTGATATCTCTTAACTGGCTGAGAATTATTATAAGTAGGCACTGTGAAGGCAAATCTTTCTCTTTTTCTTGTAAGGGTATAGAAGAAACAGTCTTTTAAACTGATAACTGTAAGTCTTAACCAATTAGAAAGTTCTGATAGTTAAGTAATGGGTCATAAGAAAGGAGATGACACTAAATGAAGGCNGAGATGCTGAGTTTTTATCCTACCTTGTGAGACCAAGTGAGAAGTTGATACTTTTTGGGCAAAAAAAGGAATTTCTAAGTGCTTGTTAAAATTAAGACTTAACTCTGAACAAAGCAATTATATTTGTCAATAACCAGAGTCGTCTCCAGGACTGCTAACATGTATACATGTATACANGTATATGCATGCACACACGAATCATGTTCAGGTGATCACAGATGGTGTGTATTTGTGATTATGACAGTTATGCCATACCCAGAAGGCAACATTTCCCAGGAGTCCTTTCCATTTTCTGCCTCTCACGATCTTTCTGCCTCCTCTGATGTTCCCTGGGCCTTGGAGGGAGTGACATAGATGTGCTATGGAGCACTGAACATTCACAGTCCTTTATTCTCAGCACTTTGGACAGCTATCTTCGAGTCTCTGCATTAACTTCTGCCCTTGGCAAAAAGTTTCTCTGACAGAGGCTGAGAGCAGCACTAGTCTGAGTATAAATATATTTAGGCAGCAGTTGTCTATGTGTTCATTAAGCAAAACATCAGTAGGACATCCTCCTCCTCCCAGCCAAAGGCTTTTGACCAGTACTAGTTTGTGTTCTCCTCTGTAGGGAGGGCCTCAACTCTCACTGGAAAGTGGTGGTGATACTGGGGAAATTGGGGTCCCCTCTTGAGGTTCTCGGTTTCACTAATAAAAGAATTTAAGAATAGACTCAAACAGAAAACTGAGAATAATTTTATTTGAGTTTAAAAGAAAAACTCCAGAGCAGAAAAGCTGTAAATCTCAGCAGCTGCCCAGAAAAGGAGAGTGGAGAAAGAAAAAGAAATAAATCCATGTCCTTTGAAGTAAACTGATGCAGAGGTCATCCACACACAAGAGCCATCCACCATGGTCACCCACATGATGGGGACCGGGGAGCTTCAGAAAAAGTAAGGCAGTCCAACATACAAAACAAAAACCAGACTCTGGTCAGCATCTGAATGAAAAGAAAAAACAAGAAGAAAAAAGAAATAGTTACTCCTAACTCAGGAAGATGGGCGGACCAGCCAACCTGAAGGTACTGCACTAAGAGATGGGAATTCTGGGAAGGAAAGGTACATTATCTCAGTAAAGGAACAGTTATTATGCCTGTATATTGAGCATGGCTTAAGGTGAGCCCACTTTCCTAGGTATGGTCCTGCCTTCCTGAGGGGTGGTCCTTTGTCAATGTCATGGACCTGCCCAACTGGATTAACTCTTAAGGAAGAAGACAATTGCAAGTTTCCACTTAATGCTAGAATCTATTCTCTTTTTTAAAAGATTTATTATTTTTAATTATGTACATATATTGGGGATATGTGCAGTAGTGCAGGTGCCTGCAGAAACCACAGGGCATTGGATTTCTCTGCAGCTGAAGTTCTAGGCAGTTGTAAGCTGCCTGATATGCATGCTGGGAACTGAACCCAGGTTCTTTGCAATAGTAGTATGCACACTTAACTGCTGAGCCATCTCTCCAGCTGTCCTCATTACTGCTCTACTGCTGTGACAAAGCACCATGACCAAGGCAACTTGCAGAGGAAAGAATTTATTGGGGCTCATGGTTCTAGAGAGTGAGTTTTATGGCAAGGAGCATGGCAGGCAGGCAGGTAGGTATGGTGCTGAAGCAGTATTTACTAAGTTTATATCCTGGTACAAAAGTAGGAGGCAGAAAAAAGCTAACAGGAAATGGCATGGGCTTTTGAAACCTNAGAGCCCACCCCAGTGACATACCTCCTTCAACAACATACTTTCTGATGCTTTCCAGACAGTTCCACCAACTGGGGACCAAATATTAAAATATTTGAGCCTATTGGGGTCATTCTCATTCAAACCACCAACCAGCCCAGATTCCATTCTTTATTATAACAGTTGGTTAAACAGCTGGGAAAAACCTCTGATGATTTTTCTCCCCAGCAGCCTACATAAGAACTTCTGGCACTGTGAATTCTAGCTAGCAGGGAGAAAACTTTCAGCTAGGTTCTAGGTTGATTTCTCTGTGTCCTATATCCAAAGTATATGTTGTCTTCAGCAATATGGTCTTACTATCTAGTTCTAGTGGGTAACTGAAAACAATAGTGATAGCCTATATTGTTTTGGGGAGCTTCTGGGGTTCTCTGGCTAATGACTCATGGGGAAGTATCCCACATCTGACATCGGGATTTTTATTTTTTAAAAATGTCTTCTGGGAGCAGTATTATCAAGTCATGCAGGGTATCTCCACTTCAACTCTTTTTTTTAAATTATATGTTTTAGTTTATACAGTAGCAGATTTCCATATGGGCTTTTCATCCATTTTTAGTTTTGTTTGACCCTCACCCCAACTTTCACCTTTCCTCTACTCCATACCCATTTAAACCACTTTGCTCTTTCCAATTCTACTTTCACATCATAGGTATTTGCTCTCCCCAACCCCCAGAAACTCCTCTCAGTATCTCAAGGATCTTTTCTTGCTTCCTGGCCTTTACAAGTACTCATTCCAACTTAAACACATAAACCTAAGAATTTCAAAGTATCTTCATATGAGAGAGAACAGTATTTTGTATTTCCAGGTCCATCACTTGGTGTATTTTCTAGGTCCATTCATTTTCATAACTTCATTTTTCTTTAGTGATGAAGAGAATTGTGTATATGTACCACATTATCATTACCCACTCATCAGTTAATAGATTTGTAGGCTGATAGCATTTCCTAGCTATTGTGAACAGAATAGCTAAGAACACAGGTGGAATACAGTATAGAGTCCTTTGGGTAAATATTCAGAAGTGATNACTAGGCCATATAGTAGTCCTATTTTTAGCTCCTTGAGAAACTTCTACACTGATTTCCATAGTGGCTGTACCAGTTTACATTCCCACCAACAGTGAGGAAGTGTTTGTCTTTCTCCAAATCCTCACCAGCATTTGCTTCCCTTTGTTTTCTTGGTAGGATTTTATTTTCTGATTGGGGTGAGATGGGGCTTCAAGGTAGTGTTTGTTAACTTGCATTTCTCTGATGTAGTGAAGTTGAACATTTAAAAATGTTTATTGGCCATTTGTATTTCTTCTTCTTCTCCTCCTCCTCCTCCTCCTCTCCCCCCCTCCTCCTCTTCCCCCTCCTCCTCCCCTCTTCCTTCCTTAAATTTACCTAATATACCACACATCATGTACCCATGTGGAAATCAGAGGACAACTTGTGGTAGTCATTTCTATCTTTTTACAAGTGTATCCTGTGAATCAAAATCAGGTCACCAGCCTGGGCAGTCAGTGCCTTTAGCCACCGAGCCATTTCCCCAGCCATCTCCATCAATTTTGAAAAATAGCTTTGCTGGATATAGCAATGTTGCTGGCAGTTGTTTAGTTTCAAGGTTTCCTTCCTTGATTTTGAAGGTAGATGACAGATCTGATGTTATTCTGCTGTTCTCACCTTTGTAGGTGAGTTAATATTTCCCCTTATGACTTTTTATATCTCTTTGCTTTGTATTTTTGACATCTTGACATGTTTTGGAAATGTTCTTCTCTGGCAATTTCTATTTGGGGTTCTAAATGCCCTAAATTATATTTCTCTCTCCAGAGTTTTGGAATATTTCTGCTATATTTCCATAAAATCTACTACTTTAATGTTCTTCTATCTTATAGATTCTTAGGTTTGGACTCTTTGTTGTATCCCAGAGTTCTTGGATATTGTGGCTATGGTCCTTCGTTTATTTATTATTCTTTGACATTTGAATGTAGTATTTTACCAACCTTGAACTCCAATCTACAGTCTTCTTTCTTCTGTTTGGTTGAACCTATTGTCTTCCCACTGTGTTTCATATTTGGTTCATTGAGTTTTTCATTCCAGCAGTTCTATTTTTCACCACTCTCCAATTTGGTTAAAGAGTTTGATTTTGATTCTTGCTTGGTTAAAATGCTGTTTTCCCTCATTTACTACCTTTACTTCTTGAGGGAACATTATGTTCTTGAGAATTTCAACATTGGGTATAATACTCATGTTATACATCACTTGTAAATAGCATATCAGATAAGGAGGGTAGAAAAAAGAAAGCAAGATCAGATGCAGATCAAGAGGACTAATCATGCTAACCAGATTGGGGGGGGGCTTTCCCCTCTGACCCCAAAGACTTCTCCTGCATGCTCAGCCTCAACTTCATCATATTCTAGGAGACTTTCCTGAAGCTAGGGATATCCAGAACTACGGCCAATTTGTCTTAGACTATCATTAGCTCTCTTAATAGCTCTTTATTGCCCACTGCTGTATCTGACCTAATATCCTTCTATCAGGATGTACTAACTTCTCAAACCATTAATTATGACAAGCTTGAAGGAATGATGTCATCAGATAACCCCTATTGCAGAGACTCCTCCGCTTTGTTGAAACCCACTTATCTGATGTTCCCGCCAATGTATTTGGAAATGCCTTGATTACGACTTGTTTTGTAACTACAAAGGTTCATGTAACTGCTCTCACATTGGAACATGTTATCTGAGGCATCCCATTCCCAGGCAATGGTCACTCATACTTGATTCATAATAAGCTATCTCATTCCTTCTGAGATGAGACAGGAGTTATGCTTTGAAGACAGAATTGTGTTTTATGACTGTCACAGTTGCTCATGCATTGATGAATCAGATGCTTACAAAGCCTCCATGAACATTTATAAGCCATAATGTTAATCCCAAAGATAGAAGGAGAAATACCACTGACCCAAATCAAAGCCAAATTAATTAAAACAAGCAATTAATTAAAGCAAGCTTTTTTATTTGTATAAATGAGCTGCCTCCCCATAAAGTGAGAATCAAGAGTTCAGCATTGCACATGAGGAAGACAAGGTTCTTATAACTCAGGGGTAGGGGAGTTTCCAAGTGGGGGATTTGGCAGGCAAAATAGGGGTTACAGGAACAGAACATAAGCATAACAAGTTGGTTATAACAACCTTGACCTGAAACAAAGACATGATTGCAAAGTAGTCATAGCAAGGTAGACATTACAACAGTCATAACAACCATTTGAAACAAAGGTAAGTTTGCAAGATGGTTATTTGGAACAAAGACATGGTTACTGTTGCCTGGAATAGGCAGTAGAGAACAATTTGTACTTAAGGTTATATAGGTGGGGTATTGCCCAGTTCTTGAGAAACAGAGATTTCACCATAAACAGTAATGAACCTA
>LZPO01108766.1:35204-36673 GCA_001675575.1 Neotoma lepida
AGATCCCAAAGGATTGCTTTAAAGTAAAATCCTTCATTACTTATCATCAGTAAAAATTTGATTGTGTACCTGTTTTATATACCTATTGTCTTAGTTATGGTTACTATTGCCATGATGAAACACCATAACCAAAAGTAGATTGAGAGGAAAGGGTTTATTTGGCTTACACTTCCCCATCACTGTTCATCATCGAAGGAAGTCAGGACAGGAACTCAAACAGGGCAGGAACCTGGAGGCAGGAGCTGATGCAGAGGCCATGGAGGAGTGCTGCTTATTGGCTTGTTCTCTATAGCTTGCTCAGCCTGCTTTCTTATAGAAGCCAGGACCACCAGCCCAGGAGTGGCACCACCCACAGTGGACTGGGCCCTCCTCATCAATCACTAATTAAGAAAATACCCCACAGGCTTGCCTACAGCCCAATCTTACTGAGTTTCTGTCAAGTTGACATAAAACTAGCCAGCACACATATTAAATTGACTAGTATATAATAAGTTGGTGAAAGCAAGCTGAACNCTGGCAAGCCTTCACCGATTGCTCTTTTCCTCTGTNGACATAATGTGACAAGCTGCTTCAAGCTCCTGCTGCCTTGTCTCTCCAACTGTGGTGGACTGTACCTGGCACTGTAAACTAAACAAACCTTTTCTCCCTTAANTTGCTTTTGATAGGGTACTTTATTGCAGCAACGGGGAAAGAGACTAAGGTACTTACATACCTGAAGACACATAAAAATCCCCTGAGTATAAAGAGGTCATGAATGAAAGGTTTAAGAAGCTCTGAGCTAGGCCACCAGCATTACAACTCAAGTGGAACGAAGTAGAGTATCAGTCTAGGCCTGGTGCTACAGCTGCAGAAGATNGGCAAGATAAAGGCAGCTCTGTAGAGGAGTTGGCAGCCCCTGCCAGCCACCAAATCACACATAGGATGGGTGCTAATGATGAATGGAGAAGGCTTTTAAAAACTTGTTAATTTCTATTTTTATTTTTTATGTATAGGTGTATGTCTATGTAACATATGTGTGCCCAGTGCCCTCGGAGTCCAGAAAAGGTTGTCAGATTTCCTGGAACTACAGTTACAGATGGTTGTGAGCTGCCATATGGGTTCTGGGAACTGAACCTGAATCTTCTGAAAGAGTAGCCAGTGCTCCTAACCTCTGAGCCAATTCTCCAACCTCAGAGAGGGAGCATGGTGGAAACTGTAAGTAGTAGTGGTACATTCTGTTATAAACAAACATTTTTCTAAATGTTCAGGCTTTGATGTCTGCTAGGAAGATTTCTTTTATAAATGTTAGCTACTCAAAAGAACTAATCTGTACATCAGAGAGCTAGCCAGCATCAATTATCAGAGCATCAAAACCTACAGCTGAAAATTAGACTCAGGCAAAAACACCTGAGTAGCAGGTGCAGCTGAGAACAGCCACAGGGGGAGACTTCTAAGAATGAACATAGCCTTTCCTCAATCAGTTGCAGTGC
>LZPO01108767.1:0-16805 GCA_001675575.1 Neotoma lepida
AGCCTCATGAACTGAGAATTATTCCTCAGGACTCACATGGTGAGAGCAAGAATGACTCGAAAGTTGTCCTTACAGACACACCACACACATACCCACACACACCCACATATACCCACCCACACAAACATAATTTAAAAATTATTTTTTAGCCAGGCGGTGGTGGCGCACGCCTTTAATCCCAGCACTAGGGAGGCAGAGACAGGCAGATCTCTGTGAGTTTGAGGCCAGCCTGGGCTACTGAGTGAGTTCCAGGAAAGGCGCCAAAGCTACACAGAGAAACTCTGTCTTGAAAAACCAAAAAAAAAAATTTAAAAATCTTAGAAATCCCAAAAGAAACCTCAAACTAAAATGAGAAGTGAGAAAGACAAATAAGCTGCCTTTAGTAAACTTGTCCATTTCTTTCTTTTCCAGAACATTCTCCCTGGAAATACGTCACTATGTAGAAAACTCTGTAGATCAACACTAGCTCTACATTCAAAGCACAGAAGTCAACACTGAGCAAAGCGCACCACTCACTACGACCATCAGCATCTTAAAGACAGGAATTGTATGATATTCAAATTTACATGTGTATCCAGAAAACAGTAAGAACTCAATAAATACTTTCAACGAAGGGATAGATGCCATTAGGCAATTCAAAATTACTGAAAATGATTTTTTCACAGATTCATTGCTCTTCTAGTAGGATCTGAGCCCTGCTGAGAGGTTACAGTCTGCCTTACCTTCTGTGGTTGGAAACACTTCTGTTTTAGCCACTGCCAGCTTTCCAGTTCTCAGCAACACTTCAGCAAAGCTTTCCACGGGAACCTGCTGAGAGGTGGCAGGGTCACTTTAGATGACACAAAAGCACAAGTTTCACTTAGAAAACACAATTGCAGGATTGCATGGCTTCTGGTGAACTGGTTAACTATTTTTCACAAATGCACATTGTTTTATTTAACACTTTGGTGGACTTTCAACTTGTAAAATATCGTGATCTATATGAAACAAATCCCAGAACTAAAAACCACCACGTTAAAGCCAAGCCCAAGATGAACTTCAGGAAAACTGTAGTTTCTCCTTGTTCACGGCAGTTCCAGCCGTCTTCTTAAGCACACTGTCCTTACCTCAGTGACAAAGGGATTAGCGATGACTGACTCATAAAAAGGATGGCATCCTTGTTGTTGGAGGTCATCATTGGCTACAGTTCCCATCCGATATGCTCCACCAAATTCCTGCCCCTAAGAAGATCAATGTGAAGAAAACTGGGTTAAAAGAGAGACCAAGGACAGGCAGAAAGGAAAAGAAGAAGGGTGGAAGTGGAGGTACTGCTTTCAGGAGAAAGTAATCAGTGTGTTTGGTACAACTGAGGCAGAGTGACACAGATGCCCAGCAGAGGACCTAAGGGACAGCAGCTACAGACTGTGAGCAGCACTTCAACCACCCTGCTGCCTCTTGATATGCCATGTTGACATCAATGAATGGAGAGTACTGCAGAACAGTATTTGTTAGAATAACCATTCTAAGATGCCACCCTATGTTGCTCTACTCACAAACCGCCAGTGGCTCTGAGTAAGGCAAGCAGCCAGGACATTAAGTGTTAACACCAAAGGTGGTGTCTGTCTGCCAACCATGCAGATTTTGTTATGCATGCAACCACAGGTCTATGACCCTCCACTGAAATGGTTCCCTCAAGGAGGTTTGACTGTTTCTCCAGGAATGGCTTGGGTCCGAGTGCTCAAGTCTTACCAAATCACAGTATGGGCTACTGTGCCCCTTTCGCTAGCTGGACTCCTTCACTACCGTTCCCCAATCCAAACATCCTTTGGTTTATTATTGTCATTCCAGATTAGCAAGCACCTACTGCCTGACTACACTCACTATACTTCTCTGCTCCCCTCAAATAGATGGGAGAGTTAAAAGACACTCTGGCAAAGATTATGGCAGACTTCCTGGCAAGCACAGTCCAGGAAACAATTAAACTGCTAATGTTTAAAAAATGATAGGTTAATAACAGTGTTGAATGCTTTTCACACATAAGCCTTCAAAAAAAAGTAAAAAAGGAAATCCACCCTATGAAAAAACAAAACTATGATAATCACAATCCAGTGTGAAAATGAAGAATCAGGTCTATCCCGATGGTAAGGGCAGCATCTCAGTAACTGGTACCTGCTTTACCAACTGTGCATGCCTCTGTCCCTACTGTTCCTCTTTCCTAACTAATCCTCTCATAGACCATCAGGAGTACTTAAAACACTCCCTCCCCAAACAGACTTCCCCTTCCTTCATAATCACTTGTTTGAAATGACTGGCAGCTCCCACCCAGTGAGCTAGCTCAGGGTCTGTCTTTGCTTCCACTCACAAGCGCTGCCTTTCCACACAGCAGTTCCATGAGCTCATTAGGAAAAGGTGCACAACACAGACACACCATCCAGACTTTCCAAAGCTTTCCTCCTCATGCAGACCAAGTCCACAGTCACATCACAGTCCGCACGAGCCTCTCAATGCTGACCTCCTCACTAAAAGTCACTCCTGACTCCTGTGTGTTCTACAAAAATGTAAGAATGTTTCCCACACCAGGGCTGTGCTGGGGATCTGCCCTATGTGGCACAATCACATTTCTGTGTGAAATGATTATTTTCTGGAAAATCTAACTTCCATCTAACTCATACTTTACACTCTCAATAAAGCCATTATTCACTTGGCTTGTTCAGGTTATCTCTGTTTCTTCACTCTCACCGGTTTTCTTCAGAAGTAAGTTTTATAGCACATATTAATTACACAAAGGCTGCACTATGCATGCAATGTGCCTTGTTACACACACATCTTCAGTGGCATTCCTTAGAGCCCACTCCCCATCTTCCTCCACATGTCCACTTTTGAGCTCAGGCCCTCTCTCAAGCTTCCAACCTGGAGAGGAAATATGGGGATTATCACCTTTCTGAGCACGGCTTACTCAATTAAATCATCCTTGCCGGGCCTATCATTTTTTCTGAGTATCAGTTTTTGTTCTTTATAACTGAGAAAACTTCATTTAGAATACCAACCGTATTTTCTCATCTATCTATTCTTCTGTTGATAACCTAGGCTGAGTCCATAATTTGGCATGTGAATGGTGTCCCAGAAACACAAGCACACAACTAAAGCTGCAGTCAGCACGAACTCTGATTCTTCTGGATATACATCCTCAAGTGCTGTGAGTGGATCACACGGATGCTCTTTCTTCCATTTTAGAAACCTCTGTACCAGTTCCCATATTGGCTGTGATTTACATTCCCATCAGCAGGAGGAAGGCTCTTTCTTCCCCATATCCTTGCCAGGATTTCTTATTATTTGGTGGTAGCCATTCTGGTTTGAATTGGATAGTAAGTGTAGTTTCGATTTGTAATCATCTAATAGATAAAAATGTTGAACATTTTTTCATGTATTCATGACCCATTTGTACTTCATTAGAAATGTCTGTCCATGGTCCATTTATCAATTTGATTATTATCACTTTATTTAAATGTTAGAGAACCTTATTATTCCAGATAATAATTCTTTGTCAGAGGACCACCTTGGGTAAGGATTTCTCCGTCTGGTGGACACTCTTGTCAGAATGCTGACCCTTTCTCAGCTCTGCAGAAGTTTTCCAGTTTGACATAGTCCCGTCCGCCCATTCTTGCTCTTTTTTCCTGAGCCTATTTTCCTCTAGTGGCCTCAATGTTTCAGGTCCTGCATTAAGGACGCTCAATTGCATACAGAGATCGGGATGTAGTTTCACTCTTGTATGTGGAAATATGCAATTTTCCCAGCACCTCTTGTTGAACAGGCTAATTTTTCCCCACTATATCATTTTGGTACCATAAATAAGAGTCAGGTGGTTTTAAGGGCATGGCCTTATTTCTAAATTTTCTACCCTAGTGCACCGGGTAGTAGACTGTGTGTCTGTTTTGGGGTCACTAACATGCTGTTTTTATTATCATATCTCTGCAGTAAATATGTGTATTCAAATATAGAAATGTCTCCTGAATGGTTCATTAGCTCAAGACTGCTTTGGGTATTAGAGTCTTTTATGTCCCCATGTAAATTTCAGGATGGTTTTTCCTAGATTCTGAAGAATGTCACTGGCTGAATCTGTACACTGCTTTTAATAGCATGGACATTTAAAAAATACTCTGTATATCCAGGAACTTGGAAACCTTTCCATCTTCAACTGTATTCTGTCTTCATCAGTTCTTTATAGTTTTCACTGGAGAGATCTTAAAGTTTACGCTTGTGTTTGTTTGAGTAGTATTGTGAATGAGACTGTCTTCCAGAGTTCTCTCAGTGAGCTGATCATCACTGCATGGAAAAGCTAATGATTCCTCAGTCCTGACTGTGTCTCCTGCTACTGTGCTGAGAGTGTTTACAAGACCTTCAAGTCTTCTGGTTGATTCTTTGGGAACTTGTAACTGTAGAACCACCTGAACCAAGGACCATCTGAAAACAAGGACAATTTGACTCCTTCCTTTCTTGTTTGCATCTTTATTTCTTTCTCTTGCCTTATCCATTTGGCAAAGATACAGAGTGCTATCTTAAGAGTAGCAATAGAGGACAACATTGTCTCACACTGATGTTTTGGAAGACTGTTTTCTATTTTTCCCATTCAAGATAATGTTGACAACAAGTCCACCATATTGAAGTTATTCTTACGTCGTTATACCATTTCACTATTATGCAGATATTTCATCTTTTCCACCATTGTAAAGAATGAAACTGCACTGAAGTCTTCCCTCATTCTATCCCCAGTAGTTATAATTGTATGTGAGCCAAAGAAAATGACTACTAAGTATATGTTAAATAGACGGATAGGTAGACAGGTGAGGAATGAGGGAATGAAGACAGACAATTCCACGTTTATCCTTTAATTTTTTGTACAGTACAAAGAACTGCAGTGTGGCAAAGCAGAAAAAGCTGCAAAGGAAACACAGATTAAGAACACCACCAAAGCAGCCTCAGTGGCTCTACTGTTAGCCTCATCTGTAACTCCAGGGTAGAAGCAGAGCCTGTAAAGATGTCCTCAAGGTGACACTGCCTGTCCTCAACTACTAGCTCACAGAAATACAACAGAAGCAACAAGATACTCAGAGTCATTTTCGTCTTCTATCTCCCCGGATTTTAATCCTGATATATAAAACAGATGTTACTTAAATGAATCTCAGGTTCTTTGCAAGTAATGCATGGAAGAGAATTATATTCCATGAAATAGATTGCTCATCCCTTACCCAACGGGAGGACCAGATTTCCTGAGATATGTTGACAATCATATTTCATATGATTGTCATAGATATGATGTGACAACAACTAGACAACAGCACTGATAAACTGGTATAAATCATAAAACTAATTTTTATAAAGATGCCTTGCTTACTTGGAGGGGCCGAAGGTACGCTAAAGACTTCTTCCACCACTGCCCATCACTGACAGCCTGCAGCATAGCCTTGGTAGTCGTCGTGGTATTGGACAAGACTTTCATGGTGGTTGCAGTGGTCCAGTGTAACAGGTCAGCGGAGCTGCTGCCCGAAGCACTTCCATCCTCCTGTGTTGAGAAGAGAAAAAGGCAAGTGTCAAGTGGTCTTTGGTAAGATGGAGCACANCTAGAGACTGCTGACAACAATCAGACTCATTAAACACCAAGATAAACAAACTGAAAGTCCATCTTAGTCAGTAACTATACAAACATGAAAGAAATGATAATCACGCATCAGTTCCTACTCAGCTGTTTACAAAAGAAAACAGAAAGAAGATCAGTGTGTTCAGTCAACACTCACTTTCAGAAGACCTGCCAAGAAGTGATGCGCTTTGTTTGTACCACACCAATGGCGACACATTTTAAGTGGTTTTTAAATTATGATGTAAACCATTTAAGTAATCGATGCTTCTATGATTCCGACAAAAGCAGAAGTCTCTAATAATCTGCCTTTCAATAGAAAAGGAACTGCTTTTCCTCAAACAAGTGGATGATTAATACTGTGTACAAGAAGTAAACTCTGGCCAATTTTGAGGCATTCAACAAAAATGTTACTTCTCATTTTAAAAACCTCAATAAGGAGAAAAATCACACACACTTAACAGTCTGTTAAACAAAAATAACAAAGACTGCATCTGCTCTTATTCAAAATTATTCTATAAAAGTAAACTTTCAGATTAATATCTACTTACAAGTTTCTCATAAGTATTCCAGTAAGTGTTAGAAACTAAGTGGTAATCCTCTGATTCTAATAACTATTTTGGCCTTACAGTACTAATAGCAGATACCTAGTTTTGTCATTTAATTCTGTGTCATATCATTCATCAAAGTTATAAACATCACTCAAAAGTTCTCAGGATATCCTCTCATACACTCAGACAGGAGCATGCTCTAGATCTACTAGACACTACTTCGGAAGCAGAACTAAGGATAGGTCATCCGTGTTCTTGTCCTGGAACCTGTGGGAATATTACATGGCAATTGAACTTTGCAGATGACTAAGGACACCACCCTGGAAGTGGAGAGATTAAACTAAAATAGTGCACTTGACCAGTATAATGACTTGAACCCACAAAGCAGAAAACCTGGCATAGCTAGGGTCAAGGGTCAAAGAGCTTGTCAGGGAGAAGCTGGGGGGTGGGGAGTGTATGTGAGTGATTTGAACTATAAAGGGACTCAATCCACAGTTGTTGCCCTTCAAAATGGAGGATGAGAGCCATGATCCAAAGAATAATAGTATATTCCAGAAACTTGAACACAACTGTCAGGTGATAATCAGTAAGGGAATGTGGACCTCAGTCCACAAGTACAAGGAATGAAATTTGGCCAACAACACGAAGAAGGATAGAAATAGACTTGCCACCAGAGCCTGAGACATTCTTATCTTATGGGAATCATAAAGTAATGAACTGTTTTCTCAAAGCTGTGGATTTGTGGTGATAGCAAAGGGACAGATCGTGTTAGGACACTTAAATGTGCATTTTATTATTTCTAAAGGGATACTTAAAGGAAGCCTTTAAGCTACATTAACCAAAACCAAGAATTTACCTAATCCCCACTGCCTGAAGCTGCCTCTAAAATGCACTGCACATGTTTTATTACATATTTGACACTAGAAAATATATACCCATGAACTCAATGCAACATTATAGATTAAAGGCTAATTATGAAAACAGGGAAGACAGATGCTGTGTTAGCAAAGAATAAGCCATGCTATATTGCCTGCACATTATAAGATAATCACACAAAATATAACTGAGGCTTAGGTAGCAATAAATACAGTGTTTCTCTAGGTTTTAGTTTGGGCAGATACCATGGCTTCACTGACGTAACTGTATTTGGCTCTCCCTGCAAACTATCCTGGTGGTGCCAGTTTAAAGCTAAAGAACACACTTCTTAGACTCACTTATAACAGGTGTCGCATACATGACCCACTTTCTTCACATTTCACGCACACGCTGCATGAAATCTGGGAGACAAAGCTATTCTAGAGGCTGATGTTTTGCCATTTCTGTGATTCTTCTACTGGCAAGAAATATATATAGACACACGAGTAACAAATTGTATGTACACAACTATAAAACTGTGGCCCTTGTTGTCACAGTAAGAGAGGAGGTTAAAGGACAACCATGAACTTCCAACCTGCCGGCTTCCATCCTGGTGGAGTCGGCATAGCTCGAAAACTCATCTTTTGGCTCCATGGGTAGACTGTAGCTCCCCAGGAAGGAAGCCCTGAAACACTGTCCTGCAACGAAAGGTAACTATTAGCAACACCTATAACTTTGGTCCTTAAGCGACTCTCTAAACCATTTTAAAACTCATTAAAAAATAATAGCAACAACCTGATAACACCATAGCCGGGAGATAAGAAATACTGTCTTCATTAGCATTGGAGACTACAGCTTAAATAAAGAGCTAAAATTAGGCTAAAAAGCCATTTACAAGTCAGTATCTTCAGGAAAGTTTTCCAAGTAGTCCAGTCTGCAGAGCCGACCTGGTTAACTACCACCCTCCACTCCCCCACCCCCGTCAGAGCACCAGGGGGAAACTGAGTAGAAACATATCCAGAGCTGCCTCTGACCTCCAACATACCACCACTGTCTACAGGGCTGCAGCACATGACACGTGGTTCTTTCAAACAGAAAAGTGCTGTAAAGGGAAACAGCATGCTGTGGGGGTTTTTTGTTTCTTTTAAAGATTTTTTTAAAATTATGTATATATGTCTGTGTCTACATAGGAGTATATGCACAAAGAGCAGGTACCCATGGAGGCCAGAAGAGGGTACTGGACACTTGGGAGCTGGAGTTGCAGGTTGTGAGCTGCCAGACAGTGTTGTGACTGAACTCTGGTTCTCCACAAGGGCAAGCAAGCACTTTGAACTGCTCAGTCTACTCTCTAGCACCCCGTGTCAGTTTTAAATAAAACAAAGGAGGGAAATAAAGAGCAATGTGCATGTTCTCAACATCAACGTGCTGGAGCAGAACGAGGTGGAACGCACAGACATCACCAGCAACCCAGAGCATTCCACCAACTATTAAACCTCCGTGTGGAGGGAGACAGCAAGCCTACAGCCAACCCTTCGGGGAGGACATGGTAGAAAACCCAAACTGGCGGACTGTAGTGGAAGAAAGGGTGCTCGTTTTTGAATCCTCGCTCTGCGCTAGGACTTTACAAAGGGCTTCACTTAATACACTGTGTAAACACTAAAAGGGAACAAACACACTAGTCGTTGTTCTACTGGTGACATGATTGGGACACAGCAGTAATATCAACACTTAAGTACGAGAGTTCAAAGCTACTCTAAGCTACATAATAAGTTCATAGCCAGCCTACTGCACACAGAGCAAGCTTACTCGGTGGGANATCGTACATATTTTGGATTCACAGGCCTTACTGAATATGCAAACAATGATATTTCATGTGAATTATCATTCCATTTCTTACTGGTGTCTTAGGATAAAAGTTAATTTGTTTTGTGTGTGTGTGTGTGTGTGTGTGTGTGTGTGTGTGTGTGTGTGTGTGTTTTAGGATTACTACTTGTATATCTGAGAAGTCTTTGCTGCTTTAAGATCACAAAGATGTTCTCCTCAGTCTATCTTAACATGTACAACTGATTTTGCTTTAAGTAGCATTAACAAGATTACTACCCTTCTAGCCATTCATACCATTATATGCTTAATTAATATATTGTTTCCAGAATACACTGGCATGATTTTTCATTTACTGCAGGGGAAGCTGTTCAAGAGCAAGGACACTGTTCAATCATTATTACCAGGTATGTGAGAATCTCCACAGTTTGCAGCTATAGATAACCGTACAAAGTCTGCATTTACTGCACCATTTAAATGTTTGAGATACATTTTCAAGATGTGTCTAGAGTAAACATTACTCAAATAGAATTTCACATTACATTTTAAATTCCTGTTCATCTTGAGAATCCTCTTAATTGAGAAGGTGTATCAAATGATTTAAATGTCATCAACTAATCTGAGGCTAGAACTAAAGCTATAAACACACTAAGAAATACAGCCCTTGGGTAGAATGTGACGTTCCATGGAGGTAAATAAAAGGAACTGAAAGATATCAAAATATGAAATTCATAAAACCACTATTTCATTTCATAAAATGAACCTAAATTTTATTTCTGTTTCTACAGATGGATGATGAGCCGGCTAATTCAAGATGAGATATATGAAATACAAAATATTGTTTCCAAAGATAAATGAAATTGACATGTTCAGAAATGTATGTGATAAACAATTTCCTGTGAATATTTCCTCTAGAGAACACTTACAATGAGAAAGTGAGGCTGGCGAGATAGCAACGGTAATTGTCACCTGTCTTGATGACCTGGGCCCAACCCTCAGGACCCATGTGGTAAAGGCAGGGCACAAGTTGCCCTCTAACCCCCACATGTGTGTTCACTCACAAAATTAATGTAATCAAAAATGAAACTGTAAGCCCTAGCTGTACTACAGGTTAGTACATAAGCCGGACACGGTTCACCAAGCTCAGAGTGTGACCACAACTGTTAATGAGTGAAAACATTCTCTTTCAGCATCATGAAGAAGAAGATGGGCAAATTTTACCAGAGGGGTGGTCTACCACAACCTCAGTGCAACCAGAGTCGTGAGAAAAACTGTTTTCTTTCAGCTTCATATAGTAGGAAGAGAAAAGAGGNGGTTAAAAAANTTATTCCTGAAATGACACTTGTCATATTGACAATGGCACACTGCCAATTANTTCTGACTATGTAACTGCAGAAACAGTTTAGACCCCAAAACCAGATCAACGATTGCCAGCATAAACTTTACCATGAACTCTCATAAATATTAAGCATGCTATGCAGTTCAAAGGTTACTAAGTAGTAATGGCATCTTTCAAATCTTACAACAAAAAAAAGCACCATTACCGAAACGATTCCCGCAAACAGGACACCTTTACACATTAAGCATGGCTCACAGTCTGCTGCTGTAATCACTTACGGAGTGGCTTCTCTGGTGTCAGTTAACAAAGACTAACTTCAGAGAAACCAGTTGGCCTCAATTATACTGAGCTCGTAGTACTCGTGGGCTACTTAAGGAATATAAACAACGCAGGCAGGGCTTGACCAGTGACCCTTCTCCAAAATATCCTTAAATAACACAGAACACTTTTCTTCAAGTAACAAGTGCAGCACTTTTCCTCCCAGTTTGGAGTCTGGAGACTGCAATCCTCATTACTGCTGATGATGCTCAGAGGTCAGCCCAGACTGTCTAGTAAAACACTGTCTCCAAATAAAACAGTGCAAGAACATCCAAATTGCAAAGAAATACTAGTAATGTGTGTGCATGTATAATATGGCTTCGGTAACAAAAACATCCCCATGAGCCAAGAGAGCCAACCAGAACCTCTGCACACATTCAGGAGAACTGTGGAGGGACAGGCTGTGTATGGTGGAGCAGTCACCGGCCTATCCCAGAATGCAGAAGACTAATGGTAGTGGATCAGAAAGTCTTGTATATCCAGGGCTCCTCAGAGACCCAGTGGAAAACAAAACAACATGGACTAACACGTACAGCTTAGATGTTTCTCTCTGGGCAGTGAGACTCATGGGATGTGTAGACAGAAAGAAGGAGAGGAAAGAACATTAATGCATTTGGTAACAGATTGTTGGTTAAATAACTTACTAAAAGAAGGAAAACATATAAGACAAAAGATGTCCCCATGCACCACTTATTAAAAGTTAACAGATGTTACTATTTTATCATAAATGGTTCATATCTAACTTTTTTACTTGTAAGAAATGAAATTTCTCAGAATTCTATTAACAGAGAGCAAGTGATTGTGACAAAAGAAAACTAACCAAATATACTTCCCCATTAATCTTCAAATGTGATATAAGTTATTTTATAAATTTATCCATACATCTATACTTATATTAAAGTGTTTTCTAACTATTCATTGACCAATAAATTTAAGAAGGAGAAACTCTTAAAAAAAAGCATAAGAGAGCCGGGCGGTGGTGGCGCACGCCTTTAATCCCAGCACTCGGGAGGCAGAGGCAGGCGGATCTCGTGAGTTCGAGGCCAGCCTGGGCTACCGAGTGAGTTCCAGGAAAGGCGCAAAGCTACACAGAGAAACCCTGTCTCGAAAAACTAAAAAAAAAAAAGCATAAGAGTAAATCTTCACAACCCTGAGTCAGGCACAGATTTCTAAGATACATCAAAAGCATCATCAACAAAAGAAATTACTATAAGCAGACCTTAGACAACATTAAAAACATTTGTACTCAAAAGAAACCAGTAAGAAAATGAAAATTTCTGTCACACATGGACATAAAAATACTTACAAATCACAAATCTGAGACGAATCTATATAAAATACTTGTATCTAGAATCCAGAATATTAATTGAAAATTTATTTCCAGCTTAGTCACAAGACAAGAAACAAAGTTGGAAAATAAAATGAGCAAAATACATGAATAGCCCTTTCAACATTGTAATTAGCATATGAAAATGTGCTCATGGCCATTAACTGCATAGGATACAATTAGGTCCTCAGTAGTATATCACATGCATAATAAGATAGCACACATATAAAAGAAAAATCCAGAGGAGAAACAGAAACTTTAACATACTTCTTGTGAGAATATGAAAAGGTTGGTGTGGTTTGTATATTAGTTGACACATTAAAGGATTGGGCATTAAAGTTTTGGTCTTAGCACAGGACCCAAAGGCCCCTGAGCTGGAACTGACCAGAATTCATTCATCCTCAGGACCAGTTTTCATAGTAGGTGCCATGTAAGTTTCCAAAGGAGGGACGCAAGCAACAGTCCTACCTAGTTATGACACCAATGAACCAACCAGTATGGCACAACAACCAGTATGGCACAACCCTAACGGTACAGTAGTGGCAAACATATCTCGGTGGTAACCAACAGCTTTCTACTTGAACTTAAGATCCACTCAACATGGGGATTCATGCCTGGTACTGGAAACCTAGCCAACTACCCAGAGGTAGTGAAGCCATGAATCTTGGAGGAGAACCTACAGCTACCACTTCCTAAACCAGTATAATCCCTATACATTCCAATAAATATTTGTCCTTATGCTGTTAGTGAAGTGTAGTCCTCATCCAGAGATGAGAACTACTAAGAGGAAGCAGATCAGAGGGGCACGTTCTAGGCGGCTGTAGCCTCCCTCATCTAGGCCTCTTCCTTGGTCTTTCCCTGGCTTCTCTGTGCCGCATGTGAGCCACTTCCCTCCACCATATATCCCTTCAAAGTGTGCTGCCTCACAGGCCTCATCCCAGAAACAACACCACAAAGTGCCCAAAGCTTGAACTTCTGAAAACCTGTCAATGGTTTTCTTTATTTTCAGTTGTTTTTAATCGGATACTTCATCATAACAATGACAAGCTAAGACAAATACACAGGCACTTCGGATAACAGGTGAGCAACATATTCAGTTATCAAGAACACAGCACATAGCAGATTTATCCCAGGGCATCGATGTGAGAAATAAAAACACTTCCTTACAAACACTTGAACGCCAATGTTCACATAGAAGTGGAAGCCATCCAAGGGCCCATCACTCAAGCAAAGGAAAAATAAAGTACTTGTCATGATATTGAAACTAAATGCCACTAAGCTTGCTTTTTCTCAAGTATTTCTAAACAGTCCTTCTACAAACTGAAAGTAGCNGTATGCTAAGAACACACTTGTTCTCTAAACATTAACTAGTTCAACCCTATAAATTATAGCACCAAGTACTCATAAACAATTTAGTGAGCCTCAACAGCTCAGTCGGTAGAGCATCAGACCTCTAACCTGAGGGTCCAGGGTTCAAGTCCCTATTCAAGTGCTGCTGTTTTTCTTTTAAAAAAAACTTACTCAGACTCAAACATTTTTTCCCCACAGTAAAACAATTTTTTAATGGGAACCCTGTATACAATCCATTTCTATCTTTAATTAGAATTATCTGGAGAAAATCCCACCAGCTAAGTGATACTAGCTAAGCAAAATGTTAGTATACTCAAAATGGCATAAGACTTTTCAATCTAAAAAGCCTAATAACCAACATCAATAAGAACTGGAAATCTGAAATCTTGCAGTTATTCGTAGAGTTTGCATTTTGTTATATTATAAACAATTATTGCACAGGAACAAATGTAGCACTTAACACATACAGTCTCCACTCTAATCACATGGATGTTACTGTATAACACCATCATGACTTTTTCTGAATATATAATAAAAATAATTTTCACAATGAAGTAATGGAAGTATTAAGTATGAGGCAGGTTATATGTGAAATCTACCTTCATTTATAAGTTATATTTAATATGGTTATTACCTCTACTGTTAATGTGCAATGCATGGCAGCTTATAGCTAAATACTACATTATATTCTGATAATAGTAGCTATAATATTCTGAAATGTGCTTCATTCATCAAAGCTATACGAGGGTTTGGATTAGCACTTCATGAAATCTAGATCCATTACAAGTGGCTGAAAGAGGAAAGAGGAAGACAGAAAAGCTTTTAAGAAAAAAAAAAATAACCACTTTGGAAGGATGCCTTTCCTGTCTAAGTGGACACAGAGGACTGCTGTGGCTGGCTTCATTGCTGACAAGAGTCTAACAGAGCAGTATGTGAACACTTGTGGCAACACAGCACGGCTTAATCCAAAGAAGTCACCATGGGGGCAGGCTGACACTTTCTAATTCACTGTAATACCAGAAACCAGGAAATGCAAAAGTCTTGAAAGGCTTTGAATGGACTGTTTTAAAGGAGGATGGGGATTCAGAACAAGCCCGTGGAGCTGAGGTCAGCAGAAAGATGGTCTGAATCTACAGTAAACAGAAAAATAATAACCCTCTCACACTGACCAAACAATAACAAGACCTGAGTAACCATCACGTCGTGGAGAGGAACTAGGCTGGAAATAGATTAGACTTTCCAGTCTTCATTTGCCTCCTCATTTCCGTTAGTCGGGGACTAATCATTAAGCAGCAGATATTGCCAACTGAGCTCTAGAAACTGAGCTCTAGAAAACACTGACACTGACAAGCACATCAGGAAGAAGATGTAAAGATAAATGACATTATCTTCATTGACCAAACACAATACCACATCTACTGTAAAGTGATACAACAGAAAAAGGTGAGAATACCTAGGGAACACAGGGGAGGAGACTATAAGAGTAATCCAGCAAAGTATTAGAAAGAAAATATTTTAGAAGAGAGGGCTCAAATTCAGAGCACAAACAACAAGGGTAGGAGGGGCAGAGGTGTGACAGAACCTACCCAGAGAATGATGATGGGTCTGCCATGACTCACACAGTTGAAAAGCACCAACAAGAGATGGCACTACACAGACCATCGGAGCAGATGTGCCTAAGAGAGGTCAGATACTAGGTAGATGGTGGAGAATCAAGAGTCAAGTCTTCATTGATCAACAGAGTTAAGCCTTCAACTAGACCTGAGCGATGACTCCTACTACAAACAGGGTTGAGTGACCACTGGCTCCTATTAGAGATGCTTCAGGTCTGGAGAAAACACAGAGCTTCTAGGAACGGTAAACCAGATGATTACTAATATGTACAAGGATGAGTGTTTAGAACTCATCAGGACCATAATGATCTCTGAGAGCAGACAGCAGGACAGAAGCTGAACTGGGAGAGCTGTGGGAAACTGGTCACATGCTATTTCTTCATCTGCATGGAGGGTTTTAGTAGCTTTCTTTGTTATGTTGTGAGCAGGACACTTTTGAGCCATTTTCTATGTGAATTGTATTTCACACAACACTGAGAAATTTCTCTCTCTCTCTCTCACACACACACACACACACACACACACACACACACACACCTGCCCATTCATGGCACTGGGTAACTGATCCCATCTCATCCCACTGACAGTATCTTTCAAACTCATTCCTTCCACATTTCTTAGCATACCTCTTGTAGAACTTTACCAATTAAGGGTGAGACACTAATATTTTCTCCTTCAGGATGGATCTGGAAATTCACCCTTTGGTATAGAATCTGAAACAAGAAAGGTTGTATTTTCATTATAATTTCCTTCTTTTCACATTGTAGGTTTGAAATTTAAGAAATATTGGGTTCTTCCTCTAAGGGGGGATGAGATTGTATTTGACAAACTGTTGCCCAAACAAATCAAACAAAACAGGAGTTTGGAAACAGTTTCCCAAGACAGTGAAGCTTCAAGAGCGGGAATGGTCTGTGAGAAGCCTGCCACAAATGCAATGGATGCCCAGGACATGACATGGAAGGCTCACAGGACCTTCCCTCTCTCAGCTCTGTTTCTCATCGAGCAGGTTCTCCTCCTAACTTAGCATGGTTTTAAGGAATTTAGCATCTCTCCAAGATCAATTCCCACTCATCATTTCCCAAGAACACCAGAAGGAATATATGAAAACACTGGCTTTAACTAACATGGTTCCAGATTTGGGTCACATGATCATTTCCAATCTATTTTAGTCTCCATTTCCTTCACTTTTCAATCATTTATTTCCTAACATACTTGTAGTTTTACTCAAACCTCTTACACTCTTTCTTCCTTACTAAAATAAAGCCAACAACACTATAACATCCTCAGGTTTTCAAATTCCTCTTTGGGTGACAACCCTGATTCTTCTAGAACATTCTGAGGGTACAAAAACAAACGAAGACTGACCTCATGTCTCAGAAACATACACTCAACAAAATGAACTTCACACACACCAGGACTTACTGTATTTGTGATCACTTGCCTCTGTTTGAAGAGCGCTGCTAGCTGCCAAAAGAAGTTCAATGCTGCTGGGAGGGCAATGTGTCAAAGCGAAAGCCATGAGCTCCTGGCGAGTGGCCAGGTCCTGGTAGCCTTCGGACTGGCCCAACTGGCTACAAACAGCCCAACTTTCTGGATATCCTGAAAAATTAGCAAAGAGGAAGAAGAGAAGAAAAAGTGATTTGCAGAAAGGAAGAGTAATGTGAACAAAGGGGAGGGGTACAGTGGAGTCCTAACTAGGTCTTGTGACTGAGACAAAAGGGCAGTCATTAACAACACAATGTGCACAGGCATGAGAACCCACTCAGGAGAAGACAGAATTGACCCATTCATTATCCACAAAATTCCGGGCTACTCCAGACAAGTGTTTTTGACAGAACCCTTTAAATTTCAGAATTGATAAATGAATGCAAATTATTCACTGAACTTGATGATCAGTAAAAAGGTGGATTCTGGAAGGCCGGGCGGTGGTGGCGCACGCCTTTAATCCCAGCACTCGGGAGGCAGAGGCAGGCGGATCTCTGTGAGTTCGAGGCCAGCCTGGGCTACCGAGTGAGTTCCA